>MEHQ01001896.1:103711-283850 GCA_008828725.1 Saccharina japonica | reverse complement strand
AACGATTATCCGCCATGGTCGGTGCGCCCTACCCTGTATTGCTCGAAATCGATGGTTGCATAACTCCACCGATCAGGTTTATATCTACAACATTTCTTGTGGGTGTCCACTTCATTGTTACAAAACGCAGCCAGCAGGACCGAAGACAAACATAACTAGAAACTGGTGATGTCGAGGAGTCTGCCCGACAGTCGGCATCTCTACCTGTCGTTTCGTCGCAACAATGACAGTATTCGCGCTTTCCCGGTCGTATGTGGCGTGCAATAGGGTTACAGTACATACAGGGCAGTTGTTTGGTTCACGAAAGTCTTGTAGATGATGATCTTTTCAACACTCAGGAACGAACCCACTACTCCTAGAATCCCATTTTTACACCTTAACGTACTCGTGTGTTAGTTACACTATACCTCGTACATTTGGAAGAAAGCCGGGGTAATCCTCAATAGCTTACCTACGGGTAATATGCTTCCTCAAGTTAGGTACCAGGCAAGGTGTGGTGGGAGACATAACGTGAGTATCCTCGGCAAGTTCAGGCGCAACCGGTTCCGTAGCACTCCTCAAGTTAGGTAAAAGCTTCTCCAAAAAGAAGACATATCATCTAAAGGAGACCTAAAGTCGGAACTCAATACACCGTACGCTCAAATTCCATATGTCTCCTTTTTGCCCTGCTGCGTCCGGCTCTCTTGCTGTTGTGTTTGCAGGAGATTATGGGTTTCCGGGAAAGTGGGGGTTTCGAGTTCCGGCTAATGGCTGGCGAAACAATCAGGATCGAATCGGACGGTACCTTTTTCGTGAACGACAAGAAATGCACCTCGGAGAACTTCCAGGGGGTCGACGCGTGTTAACGTACGACGGCTAGGTATCATCACCATCGGCAGTTCAGCATTTGATCGTTGTGCGACATTCGGCTGGAGGCCGACGTAGAGGAACATGTGTTTGTTGCCTGATGTAGTATTCGGTGACAGTATGATGTGGCAGGCGTTTGCTAATTGTTTTGCTTAGCACGTGTATCGACGATAGACTGCTCACAGCGAGGAGACTTTCCAAGTGGTTGACTCGTGATAGCCGCAAGGACCACAAAACTACCGCAACGCAAGACTTCGCTATAACCGCGGGGTGGACAATAGGGGCTTGAGTTTAAGTATGCCCTCCAAAAAGACAACTCCAATCGACTGCGTGAAGCATAGTACGGACGACTTCTCTATGCATGGCCCCATCTGCTGTGATGCAAGCATTGTATCGATATTTTATGTATCTATGTTGCAACATGTATACAGTACCACTGTAATGAGGTGCTTCGTCGGGGCGGATACGCAAACGGCGCAAACACTGCTTGCCCCAACTTGGTAGGGCGGGAGATATTTGTTTCAGAGCAAAGAGGTTAATGTCGCCAAAACAGACGTATAAACCATATGTCACTTTGTGTTGTGTGCGACGTGGTTGGTTATTTCATAGTGTGGCGATAGGATTAGCAGTTCCGTCTCAATCGTTGCGTTTGATAAAATTGTTGGATTATTATGTAACAGCAGGTGAGATCAAAACGGGCACTTTTGGGGGCCAAGTCATTGTAGGGAGAAAACAACAAGAAACCCTGTGCTACCGCAGGAAAGTTGTCTACACGTATCAAACGTCCCTTTCGTTGCTGTCAGTGATGGTGTTGAGACTCTGTTGGTGCTACTGTATAATGGGCAGCGAGAACGCGTGTAATACCTATACCCCTGCTGTTCGTGCCGGAAGATACGACGTGCCCCTGCCTTCAAGCTCAGAAACGAGCGAGTGGAAGCACGAGCGAAACCCACAACACAATAGGCAGAGCAGCCCAGAGGTGGGTATATACTCAACCCGCGCTACATAAGGTAGGGATGCCGTCTTCACTCTAACGTTGATCTACCGTACCGAATGTGGTAGATATACAATTTGTGTGTTCTTCTGTGAAACTCTCGTAACATGTACTGGTAGGCCGTACGGTCGTGAACTGGGTTGTACGCCGACTCACATCAAAGTCAGTCGTCCGGCGCGGTATGCTGCCCCTCAATGCAAGACCCTCAGACACGTTCATCATGTATCGGTACCGTAGAATGAGCATTTTTGGTGCTTGTAGGCCACGCTTAGATGTGTGTGTTTTGTGACGGAAAACACAAGAAGAGACGAAAAAATACGCTTCCGATATGTGTAACGCCTTCGAGCTATTGTCTTGGTCCGAGCTTACACTATCTGTGAGGGCACACCGACGGATGTCTGAAACCAGAGGTACACCAACAAAGTAAGTGTTCTAGAAGTAAGTGCAGTGCGCACACGTTCACTCGCTGGCCTCTAGCGTTTTGCTGACAGCTATGCAGGCATAGCAGTCGCACACGGACGGGCGAACGACATATCACGATCTGCTGCTTGTGTGTACAGACCTCGATACTAGGGTTTTGATCAAAATGCGTGCCGCCCACCCGGCCCTGAACGAAGTTAGTTGAAAATACTTTGTAATAAGCTTTTTATCAAGTTGCACTTATACACTTTGTCGAAGTTAATGTTTCGGCGAGGAAATGCAGTTCATCGAGTAGGGAGGGTCGTAAGTAATATTCATACAAATGTTAGCTCAGATGTCGACCGACTTTAAAATATGTATGCCTAGGATTGGTCACGGACTCGCAACACTCGTTCGAGAGCGATGTACAACGCTCTATACCGTAATCAATTTGTTGGCCTGGCCATAGACGACAATAAGCAAGTTCTCCATAGGTGCAGCCCTATCCTAGCAGTCGTCTGAGTCCTTCTTTCTCCTTCCGAGCATCCATGTGGTGCCCGACTATATGTATGTGTATGTTATATTTGTTGAAGTACCTTACCGGTATGTAGGGCTGGATTGGACTGTTGTCGTATCTGTGGATGCCGGCCAAATTTAGTGGGCTTGTGGTTGGCAAGTACGGCTAACTCGCGTACGGTCGGGTTCAGCCTAGGGTCAGCGCTGACCCATTCTGCCAAAAACTGTGTTTTCCGTGTACATTAAACATCTGATGTTTTATTAGCATCGTCCGCGTCCGCAAATAAAATACTGACATATACGAATGAAGTGCTTATAAAGCCTTTTGTAGGTCCTATTACGGAGGGTAGACGTTCTTGAAATCACTGAGTTAGTTTGGTTGCGTTCGATATGCACGGCCCAAGGTGCCGTGGTAGTTCTGTGGGTAGACCCGCCTCGGCTTCGGTAAGGCCGACCTTGCATATCTCGTCTGCCCTGACTTGGCGTCCGAGTGCGGTTACGTTTGAGGCCGAAACTTCATCTGGCTGTATGTACGGGGTTGGCTGTGCGATAGCTACCACATGTGTCGACGGAGTGTACAAATATTACTGAGGAACACCAACGGAAGTCAACACGGCCGTATGCACGGAAAATACCAGCATCAAAACATAATACAATATATAGCGGAGGATTCCACTTGTCTGTGCTCTTTGCGTGCTGTCGTCGCTAGTGAATTTCACCAAACCGATGGCGCGGTGGAACGTGTACACCACTGTCAAAAACCTACCCGGGTGAATACGCCGGAATGTGCTTCAAATTATTTGTCCTCTTCTTATTCTGAAACGTGCATTTATTACATATCAGTGGTGCGTGCTACAAACGAGGTAGCATTTTTCGGCTAAAATGTTTCTGAACGATTGGTCTCCTTATCCCCAAATCGTCGGACTTTTATTCTTGGGTTGCAATTTGCCTAAATATATACTTTGGTCATGGGATTTGTCATCGGGCAGCACACTAATTTCGTCCATAATACGCAGTTTTTGAAATGTTGTTGGAATATCGCTCCTCAAGTCAGGAACTTCAGACAAAACATGGTGCACCTCTACCTCCCTACAATGCGTCATCAACCGGTCGCCCCGGTGGTCTACTAGATGTGGTTAATAACTAACCTCGAATATTTCGATTGTAACATACTTAGTATGAACTCTTAGAGTCCAATGATGTCGGGTGTTGAAGGTCATGGACATCTATATATCTGACACATGTTCCTAGCCACATATATGGTCGTGGGGGTAAGAAGAGACACCACGAGTAATGCTGCTGTAGGAGGGGGCATCAGTGGGTACCTTCGGGTCCACCTTAAGCGTGTTGCAGTCTTAAGTACTAGTATGTGATGAATAACACCGGTAGCCATGTGTGTGTTCCCCGCGATGACCTCTTATTTCTAACCATCGACACCCACACAAGACCCAGTGTCTGTGCCGATTTTTCATCCTGGAGAGATACAGCCTGTGTTGTACCAAAAACAATATACACAGCACACGGAAACTACATTTTATTGCAAGAAGCAAAATAGACACTGCGCATGCATATACACGACAGGCACGACATACCGTACACACTAAGGGTGACGTCGATGATTCGAATAGGACTATGTATTGGCCAGTGCCTGGAATACAAAAGCTGAAGTGACTGCCCCTGCTCCTCTACAACTGATCACACGCATGTTGCATTCACTCCTCATAGTACCTCGCATTCAACTCGAATATCGTTCAGAGGACAACTTGATGCAAAAGCAGTAACATCAGCAAAAGTCGGGTCAGGTTACCATAAGTACTCGTACCAGTCATTGGTACTCAGTCAATGACTCGCGAGTACCAATCATATTGAACGACTCCGAGTTCGTGGATAATCAAAAACTGAAATGACAGAGTACTCGAGAGTATATGCTAGGAGTACCAAAAGGTTGAACAACTGAGTCCTCGCAAGTACAGTGGGGGCCTGCTGTTAAGAAACGTCAATTTGGGTTCCAGGCTCAAAGTCATATTTCGTGTGCCCTCACCAGCAACATTTACGGCATTTCTTATATGACGATTCTTAGTATTCTCGACTTAAATTGTACTTTTCCCCGTGTTTCTTATTTCTTATATATATATATGCCGCGAGAACCACATATTATCACGTTGACATATTACAGGCCAGCCGCAACCGACGAGTGCGGTGCTACATTGCCACACTGTAATACCTTGGGTATGAGGGTACCCTCTTGACCTCCCCAATCAGCAAACCTGTAAGTTGATCAAGCCTGCCATACACTCTACGTCTACCACGTGTAGACTAACACTACGCGGATCAACTCGCCCCCAACTAAGCTGCAAGCTCCGCGTTGCGGACATTCGGAGTCAGACTCGCCCCAAACTAAGCTGCAGGCTCCGCGTTGCGGATATTCAAGTCTTGTGATGAAGCTGTGAAAAACAAAACTGTCGAGGAAACAAATAGGAAATAAGAATAATATCTATTTTCATCTGTGATGAGACTTTATTATTTGGTTTACTTTTCTGTACGGTACACGTAACACGGCTGGAAGGTTTCAACGTTTGGCGTTTCTTATTCTGTGCCATGCTCCGGAGCGACTTCATTTCTTCAATTAGATGGAACGACGATAACTGCTGTTTCTTATATATCATTTTTCCTATTTCGTTGCCCGGTTTGAGCTGTCTTTCTTACACGCAATTTCTTATTTTTTCCCACAATCTCAGCCTCCATTTCTTAACAGGATATTTCTTAAATGTGGCCCCCCAGTGTATCTGCTATGATGCCGAATTCGGGAATGACTGTTACTTGGTACTGATACTGTAATGGTATGGGCTAGGAAGGCCGGTAATTTCCTCTGCATAGGTAATTGGTCCGTTTTCGTATAACTTGGATGGCATTCGTATTCGGTATTCGGGGTATTTATAATATCTGCGGGCCATACTTGAAGCCCATCCCGAGGCAGATGCCATCTGGCTCGGGGATTAATATAGAGCTGCTTCTCTTCTACGCTTGACTCTACGGAAAGTGAGTAACACCAAGGATGCTTAATAGACAAACCTGCAAGGGGATACTCTGTGTCTCACCCAGTCATATCACAATACTGTGACGACTACTGGACAGCTCTGCGTGAACTGCAAGCACGAATCTAGCCTTGGCAGGCGGTTTCTTATGTGAGAAAGGATGTATTCACAATTAATTTCAAGATAACGACTCCCGAATTCAATATGCTTCTCTTAATATCGGCCTGTCTTATACGCATAACCTGTTTCATATTACGTATAGGTATCCTGTCCTGTCTGTAATATAAGTTGCAAATAAGCTTATGGAAATGTCCCAAATTGTTAACACACCCCTTGTATATTTATCGAAAGAAAACAAAGAAAACGTCGAACACGTCGATCGGTTCTGCGCATAAGCCGCCTTGAGCCCCGCTTTGACGCCGGACTTCGACCAATACAAATTGTTGGCGGTTGCGCCAGGCGTGACGCCGGAATACTCGATTTGTCTAAACTCGTTTGTCTCTGTTTCCTCTACCTCTCTCCGGGCGCGGCTCCCACCACAACGAAAATGCCCCGCCGATTATATCAGATTTTCAGGTTGTCACGCCTGGCACGGGCCGTGTTTTGCGGGATGGTTTTTAGAGTACTAATAATTATATATATCGATGCCTGGAAGGTATTTCAGTTGTGCTTGATTAGGTTTGCATGTATTGTCCTTTCGTTGCTACTCTTATTGTACTGATTTCGAGCTTGTGATGTTTGTTGTTTTTTCTGTTCTTGTATTGTCTACCACATCTGCCACGACACATTTGATTTGTTTGTATTTACCTCTTGTTTTCTTGTTCTATCTTTCTTGCATGTGTTCTCTCTTTCAACGCATCGAGGTCACTCGTATTGTGTATGTATGTCGCGCCTGGCGCACACGGCATTGTATTGTCTTCTCGGCGTCACGCATTGCAATGAAGTATCTGCGTCGTATTGTGTTTTTTATATTTTAGTCAACAGAGCTGGTATAGCTCTAGGATGAAGCATAGACACGGACACCAGGTGCTTTCATTATGGGTGTCGATGGCAGGGCAAAAATCACGGTTTTATTGTGGAGAATACGCGCACAAGTGGTCACCGGTCTAATTCATCAAATGTACAAACTAATATAGGCTGCATCATGCTTCTGGTGGACCCAAAGCTACCCACTACTACTAGTTTCACCTGCTAAAGAAATGCTCATGCTGCCTCCTGCTGCCCCCCGACTACAGCTGTGGCAATTAACATTGCTCAGAGATTTAAGTCTCCACGCCTTTTAACACACCGACGGCATTCGAACCCCAGTCCTCATCTGCTACAATAATCTCAACAGTAAGAATCGACGTTAACAATACGGTAAAGGACACATTATAATATGAATCAGACTGACATGAAATCCAGGCTGAAATCAAGAGGAAAAAATAATTTCATTTGTCGTTTTCTTAAACATTGTGTACTGAAAAAACCTCTCTCAAATAGGAACTCCAGCCTGGATCAGGTAGCTCTTTCTTAATATTAATAGGTGTCCTCTACTGTATTAACCACCGCAAATAGACCAGCGGAGCGACCGGCTGATAGGTGATACATAAACGTTCCCGAATAATACGTAGAAGAAAAACAACTACTGTTTCGCGCAGGGACTAGCTGAAAGGGAAATCTCTGCATTATTTGCATTCATTCGACGCGAGTCGACGAGGGGAGAAAGTGCTGAAATGTAATCGCAATAATAACGCAATGGAGGGAGGAAAAGAGCCTATGTCGTGACCTAGGATCTTAGTCAAGGTTAAAGAAGGAGGGGATGAAGAACGGCGAAGAAATTGAATGGAATGTGGAAACACAATGTAACCAATACGTATATACATAAATACAACCCGGAATAAGCTTGCTGGAATTTTATCAATAGAGTCCTGGCGTCGCGAAAAACAAAATGCACACTCACTCCCTGGTGTTGTGGTGTATTCAACTGATACCGTTGATAAAACACAATTACAGTATGAAAACGTTAATTCACCCAGTGTCGGTCGTGATGCTTTATCCTAGAAGTATAATATCCTATAACCCGTTTGTCACAGACTGTGAGACCGATACATCCAAAACATAAGCATCGCAAATAATTAAAGGTAACGCAACGTGCCGCATACGAGAGAACACAAGTGCACGAAAGCCATAATCAGAATACAACCGCAGGAGATAATTGTTTGCGATGATAGTAGTCTAATAAATTTCCTTTTTTGCTGGTACTCGTCGTCGTGAATTTTCTTTCGGCCGAATAAACCCGTGACCACAGACTGGCTGATATTTTTATAGCAACAAACCCGGATAATGCGTACAAGTATTTCTTGGATAAGCTAAGCATAATGAGCTACAACGGAGGCCTTAGTAGTGGTAGTAGTAGTAGTAATAGGGTAGTAGCACTGTAGTAGTAGTAGAAAAAGTAGTAGAAAAGTAGTAGCAGTACTATAGATATAGTGTACTGTAGTCGTAGCAGAACTGTAGAGTTACAGGAGCAACAGCAAAATTAGGAAAACTTGTTTGGTGCTTTAAGCAGCTCACTTCGAACAGGGGTGGATGTGCCCTGTAACCCCTCCGTGAAACATTCCAAGACTATTCGGTGCGCACACCAGGTATACATTCACGTAGTTGGTCTCCTTGCCCTGCATGAACGCGTTGTGTGTGCTATGGTGCTGCGCGCCTACGCCCCTCACTCCCCATTCTCCTCCAGCCTAGCAGCATACAAGCAACTCATCAACTACTGCTACATTCCAAGGCACTACATATATCACTCCTGCAAGAAATACCGAGAGTAGCGCAAGCTATCTTCTTGTCTGTTTTCTCTTCGTTCTTCAATCAGCGCGCGTACGGACGACTGCTACCTCTTCTTCAGGTCGGTGTACATCCGCTTCTTTCTGCTGTAGGCGGTGTATAAACGGGAAAACACCTGCTCCCAGTAATAAGGTGAATATAGCCCTTGGAAACACTACAGTAGCTCTCTCTCACACACCTGGCGCGTACCAGGTACAGTAGTATGTAAACGTTGCTTCCTGCTCCACCGATTGATAGGCCGTACTCGAGTCGAGACCACATCAAAACGTTTGACGTAATGTAGATCGCTACTGTAGATTATCTGTCGTACAACCCCGTGCCTCTGTGTGTCCGACTGTCTGGCTTCTTTAAGACAACGGTATATTGTTGTTGTTGCTGCGTTGGAATGGTTGTTGACAGTAAGTACCACTCCAACTCGCCACTCGCTCAATCAGTCAACCTCTACAAGTCTCAGCTCGCTCCGTGTGTAGCTAAACCATACCAAACATATTCTTGACAGGGATGCGATCAGTTTCCATCGTACGTGTTATTTTACATCAGTAAGAGTGTTAATAGTTGATCATGCCATTGTTCGGAAGGGTCTCAACAAAAGACCTTTCCTGAAACTCCGTGCTCGGTACTGGTAACGTTCCTGTTCAGGAAAAAACTTTCGCCGGAACGCAATCGCGCTTACCCAGTACGAACTTACCGCTATTTTTATTCAGCCCTATCAGGAGAAGAGGATGGTGTCCAGGATCTTTGTTCGTTGCGCCCTGTTGCTTCTTCTGCTGTTGTGTGGAATTTGGTTAATGTTGTTTAGCGAATTCTCAATGCAGCTACATGCCACTTCTGTAAGTTCGGCAGTTGGTTCATTACCGGTACCCGGCACCTAATTGTTTTTTTCACACCTGCAATTTTTCTCTGGGTAGCGCGGTAGACTTCAAAACATGCTCTGGTGCGTTTTGCGAATGACCTGTATATGCACCCCCTACAAGCTTAGCAGCATTAACTTCAAGGGGCTTGACTTGGAGCGTTCTGACTGCCTACATGTCGATCTATTTCTTTGCTGGCTATTTGTTGTTCCGGTGACTTGGTACTCTTCATCCCTCGGTTAGAAACTCGTGAGAGGCTTCGATACGCTCAACTACTCGCCAACGATAGTGTAACTGGCATGAACAGTAGTAGTGAAAACAAGCTTCGAGTTCATTCGTGTTGGTTAGATACCACCAAGCAAGGTATATGACATGCAATGTTGTCGAGTTGTCAATGTTTTCGTTCTCCAGATACATTCCGTCGTGAGAGCCTGTACACCCATTGTCATGCACCACCGTCGTGTTGATGTAAAGTTTAGCGAGGGGGTGGACGATCAAGTTTATATGGCTGAGTAGAAACACCAGGGCAGATGCGTGTTACGATAGACGTAGCACTATTTGACTGATTTGGTTTTCGAATAATCGGGCTCCTTGACCCAAAATCGACGGACTTTCATATTTTTCGATGTATTGTTTTTCATAGCATACCTACGTCATACAATTGTTCATCGGGTGAATATTTTCCCTTACAATAAGTAAACTATGCGGTGAAGTATGGAGCTCCTCACGTTAGGAGCTCAGAAAAAACATGGCGAACCTCTAACGTAGCATGCGTGTGCAATGCCACGCTATTAGCGTTGGTGCGTTTGTTTCTAAGCTAGTCTCCACATTTCACTCGGAGCTTTAAATAAGTTTGTCAACGCAACCCGACCAAAATCCGTTTACCCTACTTGCTGCTGCAGTCCTAGTACGAGTGTGCGCTACTGCTACTGTGGGTAAGCGTGTAGTTCTCACCGGTAGTGGCTGACTCGATAAGCTCATCAACTGCTTCGAAAATACCTAAGTAATGATGTAGTATTTCGGGGGACAATAGTCAAAAGGACCTACGGTATGCCCAAAAACATACATACATAAACAATTTTAATACCAACTTAGTGATTATAGTTACTGCTGTGTTCACCCGCAATAGGGACGTAAAACGTGGTACCCCAAACGTGGTATTCCTCACCACACACAGGGAAGTGTTTATTAAACAGAGATTTCCGAAAGCATTATCCGGGCTTCCCGTCACTAAGGATACTGCGTACGTGGCGCTTTTGGTTTGTGGACCGTCGTCAACCACTTAGAGAAGAACGATCCGCACATCGAGCCGATCATCGATTACCGCACCATCATGATTCATTTTTTTGCAGGGCAGGTGTGTATGTGCTCATCACATTAAATCGTCCTTTCTACGAGTACCTGTTAATTTCCAGCGCACCCAGCGTCCGTGCTGATTCGTTATTCTATAGAGATGCCTGTTATGTGGCCACAAAACTACGAAACATATATACTGCGCTGCAATGCCGTAAGCAGGGCAGACAATGCAATGTAGACAGGTACGACCTGCCCCGCTAGCAATCCAGTTGCGTGAAAGTGAAACGAAAATGAGATAAAAAATGAAAAAACAAAATAAAAAAACAACATATTAATAGTTATAAAAAATATAAACAAACAAACAAACATACAAGCAAAAAGAAAAACAAACAAACAAACGAACAAACGAACAAACAAACAAACAAACGAACGAACGAACGAACGAACAAACAAACAAACAAACAAACAAACAAACAAACAAACAAACAAACAAACAAACAAACAAACAAACAAACAAACAAACAAACAAACAAACAAACAAACAAACAAAAACAAACAAACAAACAAACAAACAAACAAACAAACAAACAAAACAACACAAACAAACAAACAAACAAACAAACAAACAACACAAACAAACAAACAAACAAACAAACAAACAAAAACAAACAAACAAACAAACAAACAAACAAACAAACAAACAAACAAACAAACAAACAAACAAACAAACAAAACAAACAAACAAAAAACAAAAAAAAGAAAGCAAAAAAGAGAAAATATACCATGCTTCTCCTGGGGGAGATGAGACAGGCAAGGTACAGGCATATATATGTAGCAGGTACAATACTTGCGTGAACGGTGGTAGTGCGTATTCTATTGAGTACACGGAGGGGAGGAGAACTGGTTGGAGGAGATTGGTGGTATTCGACAAATAAATAGGGTCAGCTTTTTCATTCTGAACAGTAGCCTTTACCGCACCACTGAATTATTATCTAGGATAAAGTATGGAAATCGGGGAATATTTTATTATATACCTTTTAGTGTGGTCGACCAATTTTTCAAAAACAAAAAAAACGCCTGATTTTTCGAGACAAAGCTCATAAGGGTCGGGGCGGGGACGGGGTTGGGGTTAGGGTTAGGGTTAGGGTCTAAAGTAGTGTTTTCGGCGTTTTTCTAATTTTGCGGTATCATAACACTGGAACCACACGCGGGCCACAACCAAGTCCCCGATTTCTATACTGTATCCTATATAATAATTCAGAATTGCGGTAAAGGCGACTCATTCTGAATGAATAATGCCCTGCACATTGTCGGAAGGAAAATAATATAATAATAATATATTCCTGATCTGCATGATCTCCAGCTCATCATGTTGCATGATGGGACCTGTATAACCTGCATGGTTTATGTATGGAGCACATTTCTGGCTTGAATATGCACTATACATACCCTGCATAGATAGCATGTATGTCGTAACTCATTGCAGGTCACATCATCTAGGTGACACGACGCATGACCCGTCCGCCATACGTGAAATACATGTTTCGCGATTGTTCCATACGCTTGGAATTAATTTTCGCCGCTTCACGGAATTCCAAGCGGTAGTAAGCGCTTTAGTAGTAAGTATAGCACATAGAGGCAATCATTTGACCATTCCACCTGTCTGTGCTCAGCTTTCTACGATATAGGCAAGGGAATAAGACAAAATAAATCCGAAGGCAGATCAAGATAATAACGGCTCATAGTATAGGGGACGCTGTGTAAATATTTTGGAATATGAAATCGGGTTCATCGACGAGCGCTACACTGACCCCTAGTCAGTAACAATAATAGCCAGATATCAACGTGTCACAATACAGTTATCAGGCTTGCTCAGAATAACCGTTTCTTGTTGGCGAGTCTATAGATACTATTATCGTATAGCTATAAATCACAGCAGTGCAGAATTGCGCAAAAGGCACTATTTTTATAGTATATATATTTTTTTAGAATTGACTGATAATGGAAGGTTGGTCAGGAGGTGGTACAAAATCACCGCCAAAGTCATCCATAGGGGGGACTGCACTATTGGTATACAGCAGTACAGGAAACTTAATAAGAAAAGGGTTTATACGAAATACAGGCCGAGATGTAGGGGGAAAATAAGACACTCGGTAGTCGTTATCTTGAAATCAGTGTAAAAAACAACCTCTTTCGAATAAAAAATCCAGCCTCGACCGGATTTCCTGTTTCTTGTTAGGTGTCCTATTCTGTAACCTTGTTAAGTATGCAGGCATGGTTGACTAAATAGTTCATTGTTTTAGCCATTGGATGGTAAACAAGGATCCCGAATAGTTTGATTTGTCTTCTGAATGTGGATGTTTTTGTTGGAACAAGCGCTGCACGATGACAGGTGGAAAATGGCATATATTAATAGTACTATTATGTGTGCACTCTATTTTATCGAGATGAGGTTTTAGAGTATTTTGCCTTCTGTTCCTTGAATTTTGTCAATAAACTGCTGTTACCATCAGCAAAACAAACCAAAACTCGACGATAACTGTCCGAAGAAGGAGAGACTATACCGGCAGTAGTAGTCATATAATAGTAGTAACATTTACGACAGGTGGAAAATGGCATGTAGTACTATTACGTGTGCATTATATTATATAGGGGTGAGGTTTAAAGGTATTTTCCCTTCTATTCCATGAATGTTGTCAATTAACTGCTGGTACCATCAGCAAAACAAACCAAACCTCGACGATAAATATCCGGAGAAGGATAGACTGTACCATCAGTAGTATTAATAGTCATGCTAGTAACATTTTACAGAAACATGACGATTATATTCGTTATTCTGGTTTCGTTAACACATTACTAACGAAGTTATCATAGGAACAAACACACTGATTATATCCAATAAACAAATCTAGACTAATGTGGTATCTATGTTCCCTGTTTCTAACTTTACTCTCTATTGGCGTCGCCTGCGTCTTACCCTATAGCTGGTACACTATTAACAGTGGTCTCTCTACATAGTCGGATGAACCGTGCCGGCTGCCCGCTACAATACTGCCTGTGAATTGGTTTTGATATATACAGTATGGGAGGCCCATGCAGCAGTGTGTGGAGTAAAGCCGGATGCCGAGATGTTTACATGTATAGTGGCGATGGTGCTGGCTGGCGAATACAGGCACTAAACAGGGACCAATGCTGGGATGAAAGAGATAACACACACCCCCCTGGGGTGTGGATAAAGTTCCGAGCCGAATTTATCCAGAACGGGGCAGGAATATAGATATACGTATGCGTACACAGACAACGTTTGGTACGCACGCGTGCTACGGTAGTTGTGCGTAGCATTATTGTTTTCGCTGTAGAAGGAACTTGCCTTATTATGTAGACAACCAACATTTTCTGACTGACGGGGTCGCGCAACTGATGAGGAATAACAGCAGTACCCAATCAATGTCGTCAATCTCGATCTTATTATAACTGAAACGTTTGAACACCGTCTGCGATAGGAAGAGGGTAATCAACATTCGTTGTGGACGCGTGCTGCGGCAATAAACCTCGAGCTTATAGCCTGAAACGCTCTATGAATACGAGGCTCCTCAACCCTAAACGGAGCCTCTAAACTTGTCCGACGGGGATGCATTTTCCTGCGTGCTAATATCCGGTACAATACTCTAAGTGCAGGGCCTCACAAGTCGGATGCAAAACAAACAATGAACGAGGACACGTCGTGCTCCCCAACTTTACTCTCCACTGCAGCTCATTTTAGTTAGTTCAGTGGTTTAAATTTGCCGACCGGGGGCGCTATGGCTTCGTGTATTTACAAGCATTGACGTAACAGAGGGTCACTGTCCCCAGCGCGTCGACTGTACATCAAGATAAACAATAACCACGCTTTGACTCATACTTCTTCCGACCAGTTAAACACAGATGTAGTGTCTCACGCAATACTTGCTTTATTATTGTAGTATATAGTAGCCAACAATGCAATGACGGACAAGGGGCGACGCTGATCAAACGTCGGGCTCCCCGCTCTCCCCTTTTTCTGTTCTTCAGGTTTTCCCCGAGAGCAACAGCCACCAGCGTATCCCGGGATCACTCCTTCGGACGCACCATGAAGGGACTCGTTCAATCTGTGGGAGCTGCTGCCATCATCGCTGGAGTGAATGGCCAATCGCCGGAAACAGGACCAGCAGGAAACCATCAGGGCGGCGCTGCGAGTGTTGGAGCAGTGTCGCCTGGGGTCCTGAAGTCCGACAGCAGGCTATTGCAAAGTCTTAGAACCAAGGACGACGACGCTCTTGACATCAATGGCACCGTGAGTTACCGCGAACACGCTGTACTGTATTGTACGGTAGTGTTATAAACTGTAATGCATGGGTAGCAGCCAATACCGCATTTTGTATTGCATGAGCCTCCCAGCGTAAGCACAGCTGCGACACATCACCCAACGACCAGCATGTTGGAATTATTTGTGCAATCTCAGCCCAGCCGTCATTTATGCCACGTGCTACTTTAGATATGGCATGATTGCTATTGTACAGAGGCGTTTGCGATAGAATAACGATACTATCATAGGCGGTTACATACCTCGTCAGTGCGAACTAGTGTATGCCAAAAACAAGTGATTCCTACCACCAAACAACACAGACTCCCCTACTCATGAATACCCCGTTTTTACGCGGATAGTTATCTCCAGAAGATGTGTACAAGTACATAGAGGCTATCGCGCTGTGTGGCTGTATTTCGACGGGTGTATTGTACGTGGCACCAGCGGCGAACTCTAACGTGGGTACGTACGGAGTTGGGGTTTCCAGCCGGCATTGACGTTATAGAAACGACGTATTTGCGGTGCAACGCTTCTGCACTTGTTTCGCTGGTTTCGTGGGGGCAGTGCGTTCGGCGGGCACTGCTATTTAATGTGTTGGCAAATAGTACATCCTGGTAATTACACCCACTGCCGTTGTTGTGTTACATTCCTACTGTTGAATTAGCACAACGCCCTTTTTCGTTGTTCTCGCCGTTATCGTGTCCTCTATCCCGTGATGGTCAGCCTTTCGGCCGAGCAGCAAACGCGCTGCACCTCAGAACCAGTTTTGCGGAGATCGAGTTTGAAGCGTCGGAAGATACTTTCCACACCAACAACGGAGACCGGTCCTCCGCCGGCTCGTTCCACAAGACGCTGCCGCACGACGAACTAGGGCAGGTGCGAATTGCTCTGGCACCCATATATTCGATATGTGCATATCATGCGGCCGAAATCATGAAGTCGCACCGGTACCATCAAATAGGTCTCGAAGACCGGGTGCTGCTTAGGGTGCACATGCAATAATCATATATATGTGTGTGTGTTTTTTCAGTGGCGACGCCAAGCAGGGGGGCGAGGGGAGTGTTCGAAATTGGCGATATAAGTTCTACTCTTTGTTGCGTCGGTGCATAATCTTCGAATCATGCTCGAAGAACCGTACAGAGGCCGGCATTGTAGCAGCCGTAAGATAATTCAGTATATGATTTGATCATTTTCGATTAATTGTGTTGAATATTGCTCGGCCGGGTGGAAAACCTGTTCTAACATGTATCCAAAACATCAATACTTCGTACGTATATACCTGTGTTTCGCTTTCGCCATTCTCTCCTCCCGTACGACACATATATTCCAGGTGGATCCGGCAGCGTTCGACCTCCTGGTAGAGTGCATCGCTGACGGCGACTTTGACAAGTGTGAGGAGGTTCCGGCCGGGGATGGAGCCGGATTTCTGATCCAACCTATCGGAGGTCTCGCCGTCGACATGGCCGGACCCGCCAGGTACCATCATAATTTCGCAACATGGAATCCTGTTTGGAATGTGGGGTTTATCGATTACAGAAAATATATTTTAGATGGTAGATGACTTCGCAAACTGTGTGGGCGGTAAGCCGTGTTGAAGCATAATCGTCGCTGGGTGGGTGTTGATCTTTGATGAGTTCGCTACAGACGATATAAATAGATTTATCGCAGTCATTGTTGTCGGAAAGTATGTCTTCAGCGGTACGTAGTTATGTTGACTTCAACAATGGAGTGGTCCTGGGATGTCGCACGGCGCTTGTGCATTGCGCTATCGGCGCCGTCATGAATGCCATACACCGTTTTCACACTGCAAAACGTTCGGCTACAGCGCCTGTTCAACTATCAGCATCCATGGGACTTCAGTATAGCTCGTGAGAGCTTATATTTCACGGTGTATATCTATGTATCTCTCACTTTGTGTGTTCGCTCCGACCGCCCTCGCTCTCCCCGTTTAATTATGGTATTTCCTTTCGTCGTTCCTCGCTTCTTGCCCGCTTGTTTTTGCTCGGGTTGTTGACACCGCTGCTGACTGCCGAATGACATGGTTAAACGCCTACGCCTTCGTTCGGGACCAAATTGTTTTTGTGGTCGCATCGGACGCCACTACCACAATCACCATCGGCGCGTATTTTGTGCGTTCGAAACAACTCCGACCTCAATGTTCCCAACGGGAATAAATCTGGCGGTGGAATATTCATGCGTTTCATGTGACGATGGTTCTGCTAATACCGGCCTCTACGGCGACGTGTTCGTCACTGATTCACGCGTATACCAGCTCCGCGTTGAGCGTGCCGGAGGCACCAGCGCTTAACTCCGAGGACCTGGTGAGGCTACCGGCTATGTTCAATAAGAGTATATTTACTTGTGGGCCGAAATATGTTCCATTGACTAACACTCTCCGCAGGCGAGGAAGTACACTCGATATCCTCTATATGTGCTGCACAGGTGTTTGATTTTGTTTGTACAACTACTGCAGTAGATCATAGAGTTACTCATCGGAATCAACGATTTGTTTGGTTGGGGCATGGAACCCCCCATGTGCATGAACCATGCCCTTCTCTTCGAGTTTCACGAGTCTGAGGCACTGTTTTTTATGAGTATATGCTCGGTGGCGTAGTGGGCATATGTTACCTCGGTATTGAAAGTTTGTATATATACGGACGATCACCTCATTTACGACCACCACACTCCGGTACCGTCTACCTTTCTGCAGCTCCTTAATGCTGACGTTGGCTGGCCGGAATATGTTCCATGAAAAAAGTGCTGTAATTGAGCCGGTGCAGAACTCGACACATGTGTCCTCGGGGAACGACCGCTTCTCTCGAAACCTCTGTGTCGGTATGTTCGCTCATTTCACCCCAACGTATTGCCCCGTGCGTAACGTAACCAAACAAAATGAAATCCTCGTCGCCACCGACCGAAGGCTGCTCAATTGGCGGAACTGTACTGGATGGCCTTAGCGAGAGATGTGCCTTTCAACAAGTACGGCGAAGACGAGACTACGATCACCGCCGCAGGTAACAGCGCTGGGCTCTTTCACAGGTGTTCCACCCTTCGAATCCCCACGTGTCGCTAGATACTGCCTAGACGCTACCTCGGCGTTTTGTCAATACATAATCGATTTTCCCCGTGGCTGTCTCGCCTTCGAACACAGCTGTTTTGTATCCTCTCTCCATGATGTAGCACTACGTAGGATGAAGGTCGGCGATACTGCCATACGTGTTCGCGTTGTAACGACGCAATTGTCTGCCTCGCCGTGTCGACTGCTACAGTGAACTTATCGATGATGCAATGGTACCCCCTCCTGACGTGATGTGACGCTCCGTACACCCAGTGGCCTTTTATAACCTAGCCGTTAATACTATAATTCAACCCTCGTCCGCCTTTGTCGTCCGGAACACGCTCATTGCTCACCTATTAACGGTATCAGTGTTCAACGGCGTTTAAAGCCGTAGAACGCCATGCCTTCACCGAGCTAAGGCCTCACAAGCTCCCCAAACACATGTGTATGTCGGGCGGTTGTGCATGAAATGCACCATTCATTGATATACCCTCAACCCCTTTCGCACCATCTTCCATGCATTCCTTGCCAATCCTCGACACCAATCTCCCCGCAGACAACTTGGCCACCATGCCGGGGTTCGCTAACATGAACGGGGTGGCCGTCGGGCCTGATGGCAGGGCGGACCCGAAGTCCCAACTGTTCCGATCCACGGCCGTTGGTGTTGAAACGGGACCCATGATCTCCCAGGTGGGGCGAGTGCGAATGGGCTCAGCACAGGCTTGTAGTGCCGTCCACCTCCCGGCTTTGTGGTGTGGACATCATAATGATTGTTTTGTCCACGAAGTATTCACCAGGTGTAGCATCACCAAGATCGGAAAGTTGGACATGTCCGTTTTATTATGGTGTGGTTCGCGTGTGTGGCATTCTGTTCGCAGTGTTTCACATTTGTCTAACAGGGCCGATCAAACCATATGACGTGAGCGAAAAGAATTTCTGCTATTATCACCGTTCAGATTTACCCTTTGGTGTGCTTTAAAGTGTTTGTTTTTACCACCTTGGCTTGCGCTCGCCCGGGCCTGACTTGACGGTACTTAAAGACTTGTGGTAAAGCTGGTCAAATTCGAGCTACGCAGGCACTTCTTGAACGTGATATCACTTTACTGTTCAATGGTCAAGCGAAGCAGTAATCTAGCGGCACTTCCTAAACCTGCCTCACCTTCTCATCCTGACATTTTGGGCACCATTTTCGTGAAATCCCCCAGCTACTTGTGAAGGACTTCACGATCGACTCATTGACGGTGACGCCTCGGCAAACGACCTTCGAGACCGGGGCGGACTACATGACTGACTTCGACGAGTGGCTCGACATTCAGGTAAGCCAACGACACCGTGCGACGGGATAGGTGCACCAAATTGTTTTTTCTGAGAGTGACCACTTGAGGAGCTCAATACCTCGCCAAACACCGATTTCGAAGTTCATTCAAACTTCGACCTGATGAACAATAGCTTTTGCTACGTATAATCTGAATCATATTGTAACACCATCATAAAGGTTTCACTTTGGACGACGGGGTCCCGTCAATTATAAATCGTTTCCCATAAATTGTGGTACCTCGACCGTTGAAGTTGTCGAGTAACAGACCAGGTGCCCTTTATACCTCGACCGTTGATGTTGTCGAGTAACGGACCAGGTGCCCTTTATGCTCTTCTTGATGTGCGGAGTAGGTGTGAGGGATAGACAATGGAGGTAACGCCTTACATCGCCAGACAGGGCCAATGATGTTCGTAGCGACATTTGACCAAAGAGGTGTACTAATGTACGAAATCCGTCGTACTACGAGGGAGACACCGAAAACAATAGGCGATAGCAGCATTGTCGCAGTGCGTTCTCCCGGTACCGTACATCCGGGTCGCAGATTGGCCCTACCCCTCATCGCATGGCGACAAGTCTACTTAGTTGATTGAAGCCGACTGTAGACCATGATATTATCATTATTTCATCGAACTATGTCGCGGGAGGTTTTTCTTGGGGAAATGTGCTGCGATCGGCGTGGTGGGACCCGAACTGTGTTGTTCTCGTTCCCGTTATTCCGTTGGCTAGCCTTCGTATGCTCAAACGCAGTTATTTCTCCCTGTTTTTCATTGTCCGCTCAGAACGGCCTAATGCCTGAGGAGGCAGAAAGGGAGGACAGGGTGAAGCGGTTCATCCGCAACGCCCGCGACCTATCGAGGCTGGTGGCCACCGACACCATTTACACGTGAGGACATATCGCGGCATGTAGTGGCAATAGAATGCTTCCCTAGGTTTTCCAGCTGCCGCTTAGACGTTCGTTGCGGACCGATAAACGTTTCACGGAGGGGGTGTACCTAACTCTAACAGGCTTTGGCGCGAGTTTCGAGAAGCTTTCCTGTTGTTGTACCACCGGAGAACAATGCTAATCATAAAGGGTAGGAGTCATGTTTTTCTTAGCTCTTCACGCAAGAAGCTTACTCTCTCAACCGAAACACGACCTCGAACAGTTGTTTTCGCGCAACCCAACCAATTTAATTTTGTATACGCTAGCGCTAACGTAGGTACACTATTGCGTGGACCGGTAGTTTATCACTAGAGGGGCCTAACCGGTCAGGGACGATAGAGCCGTGGACCGGTAGTTTATTACTGGAGGGGCCTAACCGGTCAGGGACGATAGAGCCAACCCTTGTGAGCCCTACCATATGATAGTTCTCAATCTTGCCTCTATCGAGCTATGCACAGGTTGTTGACAGAATGTGACTTTTTGTTTCCAACTATGACAACGACAGCATTGAAGAATCCGACATAAACCAAAATGGGAAACAAATTCCTTTCTCATCTCGCAGAGAGGCCTTCCGAGGGGCTCTTATCCTTCTCGGTGAAGGGGCCATCACCGATGGTGCCAACGGCCCGTACGCGGCCAGCAGTCGTCAAAGGGGGTTCCCCGGCTTCGGCGTGTCCCATCTCATGAGAATTCTCGGCGCCGCTGAAGCATCCCAGAGGTCTTCATGGTACCAGAAGTGGAACGTGCACTTGTTCGCTCGCCCAGAGGTGAGGATCATCTGGTTTGTCCCGTACTCACTCAAAGGGGGTCATGCAAGTCGGGAAAAGGGAACAGAGGTGTTGGAGGCGAGGGTAATTAAATTGCGATCACTCCAGGGCGATTTTGATGTTTGTCGAAATCACGGCATGCACTTACTAGGAATTATACATCTTCCGGCGAGTGATCTAGGCGAACCGTTATCCATAGATGGTATTCCATGTAAACATCCCAGGGAAACCACTGCATCCCCTCGCCCACCCCACGACCTGCCTGATATTACACCTCTTTCCCATCCCACTCTCGATCCGCCCCACCACCCTGTCGGGTATACCCTTTTGTAACTATCCGATCGTTGAACGAATGCCACAGGCCGTAGCTGGAACCCTCCACAATGTCATACTAGGAAAGCTCGATGTAGAGTTCGACGCGTCGCTTCTCGATAATGAGGAGCTTCTGGAAAGAGTGGCATCGAGAAACGAACAGGTCAACGGGGCTAGTGCCACGATGGGACGCACGTACCTTCTGTCTCAGGTGATGACAGCTATATACATATATGATGGTGCAAATATAAGTAGCAGATAGAATTGTGCAGCGAGTGCTGCGGTGGAACAAAGAAACACCGGGTACTGATACCGCCGTCGCGTGCAACAGCCTGACATGACTTTGTCATACTGCATGCTGCGCCGGTTGGGCGTTTGTGAGTGATATATCGTGATTTTAGCGAACACAATGTCGACCATTAGTCTCACCTCTCTGGGTCGGAAGGTGTACGGTCATATTTTATCAAGCTTGCTGGTCTCCATCGAACGTCTATACCACGGATATTATCGCACCTACTCTCGGCAGGTCAAAATTCACGTTGGGAAGATATCATAATGGTAGTAGGTTCGGTTTTCAGACAGCTGGAAACTCGTCTCAAAACCTAAAACCCTACTATTAAACGGTTTGCAGCGTATGACATGTATACTGCGATCCGCCTGTTCACGCGGATTATTTGCCAATGACAATAGTACCTGCTGTCCTCCCAATCGACAACATGGAAGGGGTACCAGCTGCAAGATTATTATTTATTTGACGACCAAGACGTAGATGCTACCGGGGACCTGATTATCGTGAGCCGTGAATGAAGTATACACGTCTTGGTCGCCATATAGCACATCGTCGTTAAGTCTGAATGGCCTTGCTTCTACAATGGTTGTTCTGTGTGCTCGTAACGGACAGGCTGTTAGGGAAGGGTCGCCATCTCACCCGTCGTACCCCGCCGGACATGCAGTCCAGAACGGAGCCTTCGCAACGGTACTCAAGGTGAATTACTGCTGTTACTTAGACAGAAACGTTGTTTTACAAAGTGTGTTGTAAATGCGCCTGGTAACTACAGAGACGGTCAAAACCTGACGCTCCCGTACGCTTAGCTTACTATCACTATCGATAAAACTCAATTCGCTACAGTAGACGAAGCACCTACGGTACAATTTACCAGAGTCGTACAACATAAATAGTTCGAACCGACTTCCCAGAGCTGAACTATATAATGACACGCTTGACGCGATGGACAGTGTGCAACATATGAAATGACACGGTCGAGACGGTGCCAGTTAGTGTAAGTTCGTCGTACGACGAGCTGTAAACGCTAATCCGAATAATGGCGTTCGAACCAATTTCTGAGCAGTTCGTTAACAAGACTAAGTTATGTATTATCTACAGTAGTTCAATAATATGTATACAAGGTATAGTATGTCAGAGTATGATACTAACCAGTAGTTTCTGAGTTGAGGCCGTCAAGGAGTTCTACTGGTTAGGAACGATTTGTTTAGTTCAAAACCTAGCTACATTGGACCAATCCGATAGCGTACTGTAGTTCTACGGTAGTAATCCTCTACAATATTGACCATGGGGTTCCAGTGATGGTTCGGCAGGTCCTCAGTGGATTGAGCCGCCAGAAAACAAGTGCCCAGAAAATGTTTTGGAAATACTACCTATTGCAGCCCACTGTCACTTGAACTGAGGCTAGACCAACGATGCATACATCGTCCGTCATATAATGTAGAAAATCGGGAACAATGTTGCTGTGGTTTGTTTTTCAAGTTTAGCCGAATATGTGCATGTGTACCGCAGGCTTTCGTTGGACTGGAGAAGGGGTACGAGTGCTTCGACGAACCCGTGTTCCCCGACGACGAAGGGTTGGAACTTCTGCCCTACGACGGCTGCCTCACCTTCGAGGGGGAAATCAACAAGCTCGCCGTCAACGTCGCGTTCGGCAGGTATACATATATATGCACACATATGGGGAAAATGGATACTTTAGCTGGAATTATCAGAAATGACCATTATCGCACCTTTAAGCACGTGTAATTGTGTATCACACACAGGGTCTTCTATGTCAATACCCCCCACCAACACCAGTTCGGAAATGCGGTGTAAGGCATCGAACTGAATCCTGTCCCGCACGATTTGTTGCTACTCTGCTTCTGGTCATTTGTTTTGTTTTGTTTCGACTGTGATGTTTCAGGCAAATGTGCGGCGTTCACTACCGAACAGACAGCGTTGAAGGGCTGCTTCTCGGCGAGATCGTCGCTGTCCGGCTGCTGCAGCAGGTGAATAAACTATCAATGGTGCCTGTAGGAGGTTTTGTGAAGACCAGCCACGATCGGCCATGTTCGATCGGCGTCCAAGTCGTGCAATAGGCATTACCGATACTTAAACCTGTCAGTTAATGTCGGGGCTCGTCACAGTAGTACACGATAGGGACGACATGGTTTGCGCAGCTGACGTTGGAGCCGGAAATTTTCAATGAAGCGATGAAAGTAGTAACAGTACAAAAATTACGTTGTTCGAGACTGACATGGCCGGTGCGGCCTACTCGGTAGAATGCAACATCGATGGTTCCATAACTTACGAGTTATTAGTATCTCCAGAATATTCCCTGCATGGTGTCCATTTGCCTACTACAATAGGCGGCGAGATCAAGATTATTACGAGTAGCAACTCGCGAGATCGAGGCGTCGGCTCGACAGTCGGCATCTCTACCCGTACGTTGGTCCCTAAAATGATAGCATTGGCACTTTCCGGGTCCGATGCGTGGTACGATAAGGGTGCATACCGCACATATAGAGCTATTTAAAGAGCACATACAAGCTCATTGATAAAGATTTTTTCAATACCCAGAAACAAACCCATCATCGTTGGAATCCCATTGTTTCAGAATCAATTAGGTACTCCACATTTAATGAAACTATACCTGGTACATTCAGGGGGGGATCCATAATTGCTTACCTACGGATCATATTTCCAATCAAGTCATGTACCAGGTACTGTTTTGTGACAGACATAGCGTGAGTATCCTCGGAAAGTAAAGACGCAACATGTTCCTTAGCACTCGTCCAGTCAGGTGAAGCATCCCCAGAAGGAGGACGATTAGTTTAAGGGGGGCCTATAATCGGGAAACAATATGTATTGTACGCTCGAATATTGTGTGACGCCTTTTGTGCTGTCGCGTCCGGCTCTCTTGGTGTTGTGTTTGCAGGAGATCATGGGTTTCCCGGAAAGCGGGGGTTTCGAGTTCCGCCTCATGGCTGGCGAAACAATCAGGATCGAGTCTGACGGCACCTTCTTCGTGAACGACAAGCAATGCAGCTCGGAGAACTTCCAGGGGGTTGGCTTGTGCTAACGTACAACGCCTACGTATATATATCATCGGCAGTTTGGCAGTCGATCCTTGGGCGACATTCAGCAGGAGATCGACGTAGCGGAACATGCGCGTGTTGCCTGATATAGTATTTTGTGACAGTATGATGTAGCGAGTGTTTGATAAACGTTTTGCATAGCACGTGTATAGACGTCATCAATTGCACAGTGAGGAGACGTTTCAGGTGGTTGACTCGTGATAGTCGCCATGACAATCCTACATATACTCAAGAGTTCGCTGTCACCGCCGGGTGAATAATTGGGGCTGGGGTCGATCTGTGTTATTCACAAAGACAACCCCTATCCACAAATAGCACGAGACGAACAACTTCCTCTCTGTCAGGCCCCATCTGCTGTGATGCAGACATTGTATGAACATTTGCTGTATTTATTGAAGAACATGTGCTCAGTACTACTGTAATGAGATGCTGTGTCGGGGTGGAGACGCGAACTGCGCTTTCCGTACTCGACCGACCTTTGTAGGGCGGGAGAGGTTCGTTCCAGGGCCAAGAGCTTAATCCCGAATAAACACATGTACAATAAATATGTAACATTGTGATGTGTACGACATGTTTGGTTATTTCATAGTGTTGCGATAGGAGATCTGTGCTGGTCGTTGGGTTTGGTAAAACTGTTGGTTGATATGTAAAGAGCTGGTGAAGGTCCTATCATAGCGGGGGACGTTTTTTTTTACAATTATTTGTAGGCCGAAACAATCAAGGGTCCCTGTGATGCAACGTATCGGCAGGAAAGTTGGCCACACATATCGAACGCCCCTTACGTTGCTGAGGATGGTGGCGTCGGCACCCGGTTGGTGCTACTGCACAATAGACAGCGGGACGTTCGCGTGTCACACGTGTTCCCCTGCGGTTTGTGATGAAAAACACGAGCGAGCGTGCTCCCCTTGTTTGAAGCTTTATAACTAGTGAAGAGAAGCACGCACAAAACGCACAACACAAGACGCAAAGCAGCACAGATATGGCGATGTGCTCAATGCATGATTGGTTATGGGCTTGAAACGCGCTACGTATGGTAGGGACGACGTCTCCAGTCAGTTCAACGGCGGACTACGGTTCAATACCCGACCTAGTAGAAATACAACTTGTGTTGTTTTGTGAAACATTTGTAGTATCTAGTGGTAGACCGTACGGTCGTGAATCGGGTCGTGTTTCCAAGCTAATCAAGGTCAGTGGTCAGGCGTGGTGTGGGCCGCTACTCAACCAAGTAGCTTCAGGCATGCCAATCGTGTATCGATACCGTAGAATGCGCCCTATCGTTGCTTGTAGACCACGCTATATATGTTTCTATGTGTATGACAGGAAACACAAGCCATAATAAAACGATCCCGATATGTGTAACTCCTCGGACAGGCCTAGATGCAAGGATATTAATAAAATTGCGTGCCGCCCTCCGGGCCTGCAATGAAGTTAGTTGAAATCACTTTTCAATTATCTGTTCATCAAATTGCACTTATACACTTTCGCGAAGTTAGTTGTTCATCAAGTCAATTGAGTTCATAAAATACGTAGGTTCGTAGGTATAATTGAAACAAGATTTTAGCTTAGATGTCGACCGAGTCTTCAAGGGGATTTGCCGAGGTTTGGACCTGGACTGGCAACTCTTGGTCGAAAGATATGTACAACGCTCTATAGCGTAGTCATTTCCTAGGCCTGGTCACAAACGACAACAAGCCAGTTCTGCATAAGCGGATGTCCCTACAGATGCAACCCTGTCCTAGCAGTCGTCCGAGTCCTACTTGCGCCTTCCGAGCAGCCATGTGGTCACCGGCTAGATGTGTTTGTATGTTCTATTTGTTGTGGTACGTACCGGTAGATATGGGCTGGATTGGACTTTTGTCGTGTCTGTGGATGCCGGCTAGATTATGTGGGCTTATGGTTGACGAGTACAGCTAACCCGTGTACGGTCGGCTTCAGCCTTAGGCTAGCGCTACTCCTTTGTGAAAAATACTGTGTTTGGCGTGTATGTGAAACGGCTGATGTTTGATTAGTATCGTCAAGTTCTGCAAAAAAAGACTTCAATATACGAATGAAGTGTGTATCAAGTGTTTTACCGGGTCCAATTGCGGAGAGTACACATGCTTGAAAGCACTGAGTTCGTTTGGTTGTGTTCACTATGCACGGACCAAGGTGCCGTGGTAGTTCTGTAAGTAAACCAGCCTCGGCTTCGGGTGTGCCGACCTTGCGTTTCTCGTCTTACCTGACGTGGCGCTCGAGTGCCAGTATTCGAGTCGTCGTAAATACCTCTGACGATGTGTACCGGGTTGGTCGTCCGTTATATAAAACATGTGTAAAAATATATTTTTGAAGAACACCAACGGAAGTCAACACCACCGTATGCATGGAGAATACCAGCATCAAATCATAATTCAGTATAAAGCGGAGGATACTTCTGCATGTTCTTTCCTTGCGGTCGTCGCTAGTGCATTTTACCGAACCGATGACGCGCTAGAATGTGTACATAGTGCATCAAAACAGAACAAAAAAGTACAAACAACCAATCTTGTTCACCCCCCCCGGATACGTATGCTTTCAAGTTATTTTCCAAAAACAAGAGGGCGGCCTACGAAGCGAGCCGGGTGTTATCCTCTGTCTAGAGGCTGTGGCCTCGTCAGACCGATAACATGTCTGTCTGACTTCCTCTGGGCACCTTGCGGTAGTTGCCCCGCAATCAAAGGACGATGTTCACAAGATATACCGGAACTGGGCGGCGTACCATGGATATACCACAATTTACACTGCAACAACCTAGAAGACGCTATAACGATGCGAACGACAACTTCTGACATATCGCCTAAATCTCAATAAAAGCTATATCGTAATGCCTATGGGCTGAGACAGCGAGGTGTGACGGAGCATAGTATGACCCAGTTTACGGTAAATGTTGAAGATTGGACCCACTTTTGTTCTCACTAACAAGGCTCTTATAACAAAAGATATGTAAACAATGCCGGTGGCCCCGATGTGAATATTGTGAAATGGGTTCGTTTCGAAGACAACCAGCTCATGGTATCAGAAAGTCGGGCTCATCATCAATGTCGGAGTTGTTGGGAGAAGTTTAAATGAGCCTCATGAACAGTAGTCGCTACGCCTGACTCGTCCCACGGTAGAGGACGCAGGTAGTACCTGCTATAGAAGCAAATAGTTTGTGGCCGCTTGAAACCTTCTCAAGGGAAAACTACCGATCGGTACGTATTCTCTTTTAGCTAGCGAGTTTCGTTTTCAGCACTATAGAACATATAAATATTGAATCGGGCTACCCATATGTAGTGTATATCTCTAGGACAAAGCATCTGGCTGGACACTGGGTGAACGGGTGTATTAATAGTTTCGTTGAAGCCGCGGTTGCATGTGAATGCAACACACACGCCAGTGTACTGCTTAGTTGTTTCGTGAGACCCGAACGCCATCGATAACATTAAAGCAAGGTGGTTCTGGGTGGTATTTCTAGTTTACTTCATTAATATATAAATCGCAATAATTCAGATATCCATCCAAGCCACCCGCTCCGGGATGTGCTTTAATATAACGGTCCTCTTATTATTCGGAAACGTGCCTTTATTACATATCAGAGGTGCTTGCTGCAAAATAAGTAGCATGTTTCGGCTTTAACGTTTCGTAGACGACCGCGCTCCTTAACTCAAATGTTCGGACTTTCATTCTTGTTGTGTTGCAGTTTGTTTTCATTAGCATTATATGGTCATTGAACTATAAATCGGGCAACACTTTCACTTTTCCTCCAAAATCAGTGTTCGCCTCACTGTTAGCATATTGCTCCTCACGAGAGGAGCTCCAGAAAAAACGTGGTGCACCTCTATCTACCGTACCATGCGTCATCGGCCGGTCGCCTCGGTGGTCTATTAGTTGTGGTTAAAAACTAACCTCGAATATCACAATTGCAGCGTGTGAGCTCTAGGGGTCTAATGCTCTCGAGTGTTGAAGGGCATGAACATCTACTGTATATCCCTGATACATGTGTATAGTCACATATATGGTCGTGGTGTCTAATGAGACACCACAAGGAATGCTGCTGTAACAGGGGACAGCAGTGGGTACCTTTCGGATCACCTAAAGTGTGCTGTAGTCGAAAGTATTAGTATGTGAAGAATAGCACCGGGGGCCATGTGTGTGTTCCCCACGATTAACTCTTATTTCTAGCCGTCGACAGCCACACAAGACCGCCTGTAGTAGAGTCCGTGCCGATTGTTCATCCTAGAGAGATACAGCCTTTGTGGTCACAAAAATAATAGACACAACCGCAAGGATGCTATATTGCAATGCAGGACGCCGTGTAGACATTGCAAGGCCGCGTGCGACAGGCATGAGACACGGTACGCACTAAGAGTGGCGTCGAAGCGTTGAAAGTGAATATATTCTGGCGAGTATATACATACCTGGAGTAGCAGAGCTGACAGGACTAAACCTCGGGACTACGTAGCGTACAAAACGCCGATGTTACTATGAGTTACTCTCCCTGCACGACTGATAACACGCATGTTGCATCCACTCTTCATCGTACCTCACATTCAACTCGAGGAACATTTCAATGACAACTTGATGCCGTAGCAGTACCATCTCCAAACGTCGTCAATGTGCCATCAATCAGTACTCGTACCGGTCCTTGGTACTGAGTCAATGACTCGCGTCTACTACAGTAGTTTTAATTGCTCCGGGCCCGTGGAGAATCATACACTAATATATAGGGCTGTGAGTCGGTTTCATTTCACGACTAACAAGAAGTCGGTAGTCGGCGTAGCCGACTAGCTGACACACGCTAGTTGTCTTCATTTTACGCAAGAAAAGCGCAAACAATATGACCTACAGTAGATTCACATAAGTTTCGAACGAAAAACACAAAACAAGGTTCAGTTTACACAAGAAATTCACAAAAAATGAGAAGTACAACGCATGTACCAGGTAGATCTACCACGGACTAGAGTAACGTGACAGCAGTTGTTTAAGTCGAAATACTACCTGGCGGGGATACGAGCGAAAACGTGAACTCTTCGCCAAGACAGCGATGCAAACATTGATCCGTCTTGGATCCCTCCGTGATGTTATTCGTTTATTAACGTCTCTCCCAACCTTGCGCGAAACGCGCGCGTCGATGAGAACGGCAAGTCCTAAAAACTTCCACAGCGGGTTGTTAGATGTGAGCGGCTTGCTGCGCCTCTGCTCATGCTTCACGCGGTAGAGCACCGTTTCGGGGTCGCGTGCACTCGCCAAGGTGATCCGCGTGCCGACAATGGCCACAACGTCGCCGACGGTATCTCCGCTCTCAGCGTTGGCACTGGGTGCGCCACGGCTGACGCCGTCGGCAACGTCGGGAGAGATGGGCTGTTCCGCCATGTATGCATGATTGTGTGTGGATCTCCCACTGTGCGGTGTAGTTTCACAGGGCATGCGAGGGTATCCGTAGCCCGCAGCAATTCACGATAAAAGCTGTACCCCGCATGAAAAAGTCTTCCTACAGTAACGGAAACCCAGTAAGTAGGAAAGTCGGCACCTAATACCTAGTCGGCGACTTAATTCGTGCCGACTCACAGCCCCACTAATATATATATGACAGAGTATCTGCGAGTACTAGGAGTACCAAGAGCAGGAACGACTGAGTCGTCGCAAGTATCAGCAATGACAAAATATGAAACAACTGGTACTTGGTGATAGTTATACTGTGGCGACTTTTGGACAGCTCTGCCTAAACAGCAAGCAGGAAATCTGGCCTAGGCAGGCGGTTTCTTATGTGATAAATAATGCTTTCCTCGCCGATTTCGAGATAACGACTTCCTACTTCCATAGTGTCCTCCTAATAGCAGCCTCCACTTCTTGTACAGCTGTAGTAGCCCGGTTATGGTTACGTGCCCTGTCCTGTCTGTACTGTAACTTGTCAATACTTTTCTCGACGTGTCCCAAATTGTAAACACCGCTTGTATATTTATGAAAAAAACAAAACTAGAAAAAAGTCGAACTCGTCCACAAGTGCTGCACATAAGCCGTCTTGAGCTTCGCTTCCACGTCGGCCTTCGGCCAATGGTAATGTTTGGCTGTTGTGCCAGACGTGACGCCGGACGATTCGCTTTGGAAAAACTTTCGCTGTTTTCGCTACCTCTCCCAGGTCGCGACGCCAACGTCAACGAAAACGACCCGCCAACTATATCCGAATTGTAGGTAGTCTCACGCCGTGCGCGAGTTGTGGTTTGCCGGATAATTTTACGCATCTACTATTGATATAAATCGATGACTGGAAGATGTTTCAGGTGTGCTTTGGTTTTCTTTCTTTGTAAAACGTAGTCTACTGCTTTCGTTCGTGGTTGTATTGTATATGAGTATTGTTCCCATTTTATTTCGTATTGTCTGTCACATCTCTTTCCGGAGGGCCACGACACATATGTTTTGTTTTATTTATACCTCTTGTTTTTTTTTGTGTTTTCCGCGTTTATTTTCTCTTTCAACACACCGATATCACTATTAGTGTGTAAGTATGTCGCGCTTGGTGCACACGGCATTGCATTGTCTATTCTTCTCCCCGCATTGCGATGAAGTATCTGCGTGACATGGGTTTTTCGTTTAGTCAACAGAGCTCATAAAGCTCTAGGATGAAGTATCGACATGGACGCCGGGTGCTCTCATTCTGGTTGTCGATGGCAGAGCAATCCCACGGTAGGGGTACCACTTTTTGGCCCATTTTTTTTCTGATCGGTTATGCTTCTCACGTGAGTACCACCGGGTACTGTTATTATTTTACTGGTTAATGTGTTTTTGGACTACCGCATTGGAAGGTTTGGTCGGATTGCGCGAACGAATCTTTCCGAAGTCATGTTTCGGGTGAGATATTGAGCTCCTCATGTGAAGAGCTCAGAAAATTCTGCTGCGCCCCTACCGTGGGATGACTCGGCAGGGCAGAAAGAACGGTCTATTGTGGAGAATATACGCACAAGTGGTGACTGACGTTACTCATCACAAACACGAACGAATATAGGCAACATCATGCTTCTGGTGGACCCAAAGGTACCCATTACTGTCCCCTGCTAACGCAGTACTCGTGGCATCTCCTCCTGGTGCCACCCGACTACGGCTGGGGCAATACAATCGGTTCAGAGACATAAGTGTTCACGCCCTTTAACACACCGCCGGCATTCGAACCCCAGTCCTCATCTTTTACAACACTAGTAAGAATCGAGGTTAACGATACGGTAAATGACAGAATAGAAGATTGATCAGACTAACATGAAAGTCAGGCTGAAATTAAGAGGATACACATAAATTCAGCAGTCGTTTTCTTAAAGCTTGTGGAATACAAAACCTCTCTAAAAAAGAGATCCAGCCTGGATCAGATATCTCTTTCTTAATTTTATAGGTGCCCTCAACTTTATTAACCACCCAAACGAGACCACCGGAGCGGCCGGCTGATATGCGATAGACAAACGTTCCCGAATAATAAGTAGAAGAAAAAATCAAATTGTGTGGCGCAGCGGCTAGATGAAATGGATATATCTGCATTCTTTGCATTCATTCGACGCGAGTCGACGAGGCAAGAAAGTGCTGAAATCTTAACGTCAAAATAATGCAAGGCACGCAGCGTAGTAGAGAGGGAGGAGAAAAGCCTATGTGGTGACCTCGGATCTTAGTCAAGGCTAGAGAGGGATGGGGGAAAGAAGGGCCAAGAAAATACATGGAATGTGTAAAACAAATGTAACCAATACGTATGAACATAAATACAACCCGGAACAATCTTGCTGGAAATTTATCGATAGAGTCCTGGCGTCGCGAAAAAAAGAAACAGCACACTCACTCACTTGTGCTGTGGTCTATTCAAATAATACCGTTGTTTAAACATAACTACAGTATAAAAACGTTAATTCACCCAGTGTCGGTCGTGATACTTTGTCCTAAAAATGTACAAGTATATAACACGTTTGTCACAGACGGTGGGACCGATGCACCCAAAACATGAGCATCGCAAATTATTCAAGGTAACAAGTGCACGACGAGCCATAATCAGAATACAACCGCAGGAGATAGTTTTTTTAGATGATAGTATAGTCCAATAAATTTCCGTTTTTGGTGGTACTCGTCGTCGTGAATTTTCTTTCGGCCGAATAAACCCGTGACCATAGACTGGCTGATATGTTTACAGCAACAAACCAGGATAATGGGGACAATTATTTCTTGGATGAGCTAAGCATGCGGAGCTACAACGGCGGACGAGGTCAAAACGGTAGTAGTAGTAGTAGTAGTAGTAGAGTAGTAGTAGCAGTAGTAGTAGTAGTAGTAGTAGTAGTAGTAGTAGTAGTAGTAGTAGTAGTAGTAGTAGTAGTAGTAGCAGAACTGTAGTAAAAGTACAGGAGCAACAGCAGCACTAGGAACACTTGTTTGGTGCTATAGGCAGCCTACTTCGAACAGTGGTGTGACCCCTCCGCGAATCATTCCATGATTTATCGGTGCATACTCCAGGTATACATTCACGTAGTTGATCTCCTTGCCCTGCATGAACGCGTTGTGTGTGCTCTGGTGCTGCGCGCCTACGCTCCTCACTCCCCATTCTCCTTCAGCCTAGCAGCATACAAGCAACTCATCAACAACTACTACATTCCAAGGCACTACATATATCACTCCTGCAAGAAATACCGAGAGCAGCGCAAGCTATCTTCTTGTCTGTTTTCTCTTCGTTCTTCAATCAGCGCGCGTACGGACGACTGCTACCTCTTCTTCAGGTCGGTGTACATCCGCTTCGTTCTGCTGTAGGCGGTGTATAAACGGGAAAACACCTGCTCCCAGTAATAAGGTGAATATAGCCCTTGGAAACACTAGCTCTCTCTCACACACATGGCGCGTACCAGGTACAGCAGTATGTAAACGTTGCTTCCTGCTCCACCGATTGATAGGCCGTACTCGAGTCGAGACCACACCAAAACGTTTGACGTAATGTAGATCGCTACTGTAGATTATCTGTCCTACAACCCCGTGCCTCTGTGTGTCCGACTGTCTGGCCTCTTTAAGACAACGGTATATTGTTGTTGTTGCTGCGTTGGAATGGTTATTGACAGTAAGTACCACTCCAACTAGCCACTCGCTCAATCAGTCAACCTCTACAAGTCTCAGCTCGCTCCTTGTGTAGCTAAACCATACCAAACATATGTTTGAGCTCGAACAGGTATGCGATCAGTTTTCAGCGCACTTGTTGATTTACATCAGTAGGGGTGTTAATAGTTGACCATGCCATTGTTCGGAAGGGTCTCAACAAAAGACCTTTGCTGAAACTCCGTGCTCGGTACTGGTAACGTTCCTGTTCAGCAAAACAACTTTCGCCGGAACGCAATCGCACTTGCCCAGTACGAACTTACCGCTAATTTTATTCAGCCCCATCAGGAGAAGAGGATGGTGTCCAGGATATTTGTTCGTTGTGCCCTGATGCTTCTTCTGCTGTTGTGCGGAATTTGGTTAATGTTGTTTAGCGAATTCTCAGTGCAGCTACATGCCACTTCTGTATGTTCGGCAGTTGGTTCATTACTGGTACCCGGCACTTAGTTGTTTTTTTTACACCTGCAAATTTTTTCTGGGTAGCGCGGTTGATATGCTCTGGTGCGTTTTGCGAATGACCTGCATATTCACCCCCTACAAGCTTAGCAGCAATAACTGCAAGGGGCTTGACTTGGAGCGTGTTGACTGCCTACATGTCGATCTGTTTGTTTGATAGCTATTTGTTGTTCCGGTGACTTGGTACTCTTCATCCCTAGATTAGAAACTCGTGAGAGTCTTCGATACGCTCAACTACTCGCCAACGATAGTGTGACTGGCATGAACAGTAGTAGTGAAAACAACCTTCGAGTTCATTCGTGTTGGTTAGATACCACCCAGGTATATATAATGCATTGTTGTCGAGTTTTCAATGTTTTCGTTTTCCAGATACATTCCGTCGTGAGAGCCTGTACACCCATTGTCATGTACCACCGCCGTGTTGATTTGACGTTTAGCGAGGGGGTGGACGATCAAGTTTATATGGCTGAGCAGAAACACCAGGGCAGATGCGTGTTACGATAGACGTAGCACTATTTGTCTGATTAGTGGTTTCCGAATAATCGCGCTCCATAACCCAAAATCGACGACGGATTTTCATATTTTTCGATGTATTGTTTTTCATAGCATACTTACGTCATATAGAATAGTTCATCGGGTGAGTATGTTTCATTCTAATAAGTATACTATGCGGTGAAGTATGGAGCTCCTCAAGTTAAGAGCTCAGAGAAAACATGGCGAACCTCTACCGTAGCATGCGTGTGCAATGCCCCGCTATTAGCGTTGGTGCGTTTGTTTCTGAGCTAGTCTCCACATTTCACCCTGAGCCTTAAATAAGTTTGTCAACGCAACCCGACCAACATCCGTTTACTCTATACTTCCTGCTGCAGTCCTCGTACGAGTGTGCTGCTAATGCTACTGTGAGTAAGCGTGTAGTTCTCACCGGTAGTGGCTGACTCCTTAAGCCCATCAACTGGTTCGAAAATACCTAAGTAATGCTGTAGTATTTCGGGGGACACTAGTGAACAGGAACTACGGTATGCACAAAAACCTACCTAATTACACAATTTTAATACCAATTCAGTGGTTATAGTTGCTGCTGTGTTCACCCGCAATAGTGACATAAAACGTGTTACCCTAACCGCGGTATTGCTCACGACACACACAGGGAAGTGTTTATTAAACAGCGATTTCCGAAATCATTATCCGGGCTTGCCGTTACTCAAATTATACTATTAATACGTGCGTGGCGTTTTTGGTCTGTGGACCGTCGTCAACCAGTTAGAGAAGAACGATCCGCACATCGAGCCGATCATCGATTACCGCACCATCATGATTCATTTGTTTGCAGGGCAGGTGTGTATGTGCTCATCACAATAAGTCGTCCTTTCTACGAGTACCCGTTAATTTCCAGCACACTCAGTGTCCGTGCTGATTCGTTATTCTAGAGAGATGCCTGTTATTTGGCCACAAAACTACGAAACATATATACTGCGCTGCAATGCCGTAAGCAGAGCAGATGATGTAACGTCGACAGATACGACCTGCCCCGCTAGCAATCCAGCTGCGTGAAAGTGAAAAAACTGAGAAAAAAAAAGAAAAAAAATATGAACAAGCAATATATTAACATCTACAAAACATATAAACAAACAAAGAAACAAACAAACAAAAAACAAACAAACAAACAAACAAACAAACAAACAAACAAACAAACAAACAAACAAACAAACAAACAAACAAACAAACAAACAAACAAACAAACAAACAAACAAACAAACAAACAAACAAACAAACAACAAACAAACAAACAAACAAACAAACGAACAAACGAACAAACAAACAAACAAACAAACAAACACAAACAGCAAAGGAAAAGGAAAAAAGTTGCCATGCTTCTCCTGGAGGAGATGAGACAGGCAAGGTATTATACAGGTATATATTCCTGATCTGCATGATCTCCAGCTCATCACGTTGCAGGATGGGACCCGTATAACCTGCATGGTTTATGTATGGAGCACATTTCTGGCTTGAATATGCACTGTACATACCCTGCATATATAGCATGTATTTCTTAACTCATTGCAGGTCACATCATCTAGGTGACACGACGCATGACCCGTCCGCCATACGCGTACGTGAAATACATGTTTCGCGATTGTTCCATACGCTTGGCACTAAATTTCGCCGCTTCACGGAATTCCAAGCGGTAGTAAGCGCTTTAGTAGTAAGTATAGCACATGGAGGCAGTTCTTTGACCATTCCACCTGTCTGTGCTCAGGTTTCTACGATATAGGCAAGCGAATAAGACAAACTTAATCCGAAGGCAAAGTAAAATCATAACGGCTTATAGTATGGGGGACGCTGTGTAAATATATTGGAAGAAGAAATCGGATTCATCGATGAGCGCTACACTGACCCCTAGTCAGTAACAATAATAGCCATACATCAACGTGTCACAATACAGTTATCAGGCTTGCTCATAATTACCGCTTCTTGTTGGCGAGTCTATATATACTATTATCGTGTAGCTATAAACCACAGCAGTGCAGAATTGCGCAACAGGCACTATTAATAGGATACAAATTATATTTCAGATTTGACTGATAATGGAAGGTTGGTCAGGAGGTGGTATAAAATCACCGGCAAATCCATCCATGGGGGTGACTGCACTATTGGTATACAGCAGTACACGAAACTTAATAGGAAAACGGTTAATACGAAATACAGGCCGAGATGTAGGGGGGAAATAAGACACTCGGCAGTCGTTATCTTGAAATCAGTGTAGAAAGCAACCTCTTTCGAATAAGAAATCCAGCCTCGACCGGAATTCCCGTTTCTTGTTAGGTGTCCTGTACTGTAACTGTGTTAAGTATGCAGGCATGGTTGATCAAATAGTTCTTTGTTTTAGCCATTGGATGGTAAATAAGGATGCGGAATAGTTTGATTTGTCATCGGAACGTTCATGTATTTGTTGGAACAAGCGCTGCACGATGACAGGTGGAAAATGGCATATATTAATAGTACTATTACGTGTGCATTCGACTTTATTAGAGATGAGGTTTTAGAGTATTTTCCCTTCTATTCCTTGAATTTTGTCAATAAACTGCTGTTACCATCAGCACAACAAAAAAAAACTCGACGATAACTGTCCGAAGAAGGTAGAGACTATACCGGCAGTAGTAGACATAGTAGTAGCATTTACGACAGGTGGAAAATGGCATGTAGTACTATTACGTGTGCATTCTATTATATAGGGATGATGTTTTTAGGTATTTTCCCTTCTATTGCATTAATGTTGTCAATTAACTGCTGGTAACATCAGCAAAACAAACCAAACCTCGACGATAACTATCCGGAGAACGATAGACTATACCAGCAGTAGTAGTCATGGTAGTAACATTTTACAGAAAATTGACGATTATATTCGTTATTCGAAGTTATCATAGCAACAAACGCACTGATTATATCCAATAAACAAATCTAGACTAATGTGGTATCTTTGTTCCCTGTTTTTTTATTTACTCTCTAGGCGTCGCCTGCGTCTTACCCTATAGCTGGTACACTATCAACAGTGGTCCCTCTACATAGTCGGCTGAACCGTGCCGGCTGCCCTGTACAATAATGCATGTGAAATTGTTTGACATATACAGTATGGGAGGCCCATGCAGCAGTGTGTGGAGTAAAACCGGATGCCGAGATATTTACATGTATAGTGGCGATGGTGTTGGCTGGCGCATACAGGCACTAAACAGGAACCAATGCTGGGAAACAAGAGATAACACACGCCCCCCTGGACACACGCCCCCCTGGACACACGCCCACGCCCCCCTGGGGTGTGGATAAAGTTCCGAGCCGAATTTATCCAGAACGCGGCAGGAATATAGATATACGTATGCGTACACCGACAACGTTTTGTACGCACGCGTGCCACGGTAGTTGTGCGTAGCATGATTGTTTTCGCTGTAGAAGGAACTTGCCTTATTATGTAGACAACAAACATTTTCTGACTGACGGGGTCGCTCAACTGATGAGGAATAACAGCAGTACCCAATCAATGTCGTTAATCTCGATCTTATTATAACTGACATGTTTGAACACCGTCTGCGATAGGAAGAAGGTAATAAACATTCGTTGTGGACGCGTGCTGCGACAATAAGCCTCGAGCTTAGCCTGAAACGCTTTCTGAATACGAAGCTCCTTAACCCTGAACAGAGCCCCTAAACTTGTCTGACGGGGATGCATTGTCTTGCGTGCTAATATTCGGTACAATACTCTAAGCGCAGAGCCTCGCAAGTTGGATGCATAATGAACAATGAACGAGGACACGTCGTGTTCCCCAACGTTACTCTCCACTGTAGCTCATTTGTGTGAATTCAGTGGTTTACATTTGCCGACCGGGGCGCTATGGCTTCGTGTATTTACAAGCATTGACGTAACATAGGGTCACTGTCACCAGCACGTCGACTGTACATCAAGACTAACAACAAGCACTCTTGGACTCATACTTCTTCCAACCAGTTAAACACAGATGAACAGTAGTGTCCCAGGTAATACTTGCTTTATTCATGTAGAATATATAGTAGCCAACAATGCAATGACGGACAAGGGGCGACGCTGACCGTATGCCGCGCTCCCCGCTCTCCCCTTTTTATGTGCTTCACATTCTCCCCGAGAGCAACAGCCAGCAGCGTATCGCAGGATCACTTCTTCGGACGTACAATGAAGGGCCTTGTTCAATCCGTGGGAGTTTCTGCCGTCATCGCCGTTGGGGTGAACGGCCAATCGCTGGAAACAGGGCCAACAGGAAACCTTCCGGGTGGCGCTGCGAGTGTTGAAGCAGGATTGCCTGGGGTACTGAAATCCGACAGCAGGCTATTGCAGAGTCTGAGGACCAAGGACGACGACGCTCTTGACATCAATGGCACCGTGAGTTACCGCTAACACGCTGTACTGTGTTGTACAGTAGTGTTATGAACTGTAATGCACGGGTAGCAACTTTTATCGCATTTTATATTGTATGAGCTTCCCAGCGTAAGAACAGCTGCAACACATCACCCAACGACCAGCATGTTGGGATAGTTCGTGCAATCTCAGCCCAGCCGTTATTTATGCCACGTGCTACTTTAGATATGGTTTGATTTATATCGTACGGAGGCGTTTGCGATATAAAAACGATACTAGGCGGTGCGATATAATGTATGCCAAAAACAAGTGATTCCTACCACCAAACAACACAGACTCCCCTACTCACGGCCATGCAACTACGGCCATGTACAACATGAACACCCCAATTTTACGCGGATAGTTCTCTCCGGAAGATGTGTACGAGTACGTAGAGGCTATATAACTGTGTGGCTGTATTTCGACGGGTGTATTGTACTAGGCACCAGCAGCGAGCACTAACTTGGATACGTACGGAGTTGGGGTTTCCAGGCGGCATTGGCGTTATGAAAACGATGTACTTGCGGTGCAACGCTTTTCCACTTGTTCCCCAAGTTGCTTGGGGGCAACGCGTTCGGCGGGCACTGCTATATAATGCGTTGGCAAATAGTACGTACTTGTAATTGCACCCACTGCCTTTGTTGTGTTTCATTCCAACTCTTAAATTAGCACAACGCCCGTTTTCGTTGTTCTCGCCGTTATCGTGTCCTCTATCCCGTGATGGTCAGCCTTTCGGCCGAGCAGCAAACGCGCTGCACCTCAGAACCAGTTTTGCGGATATCGAGTTTGAAGCGTCGGAAGATACTTTCCACACCAACAACGGAGACCGGTCCTCCGCCGGCTCGTTCCACAAGACGCTGCCGCACGACAAGCTAGGGCAGGTGCGACGTGCTCTGGCACCCATTTATTCGATATGTGCATATCATGCGGCCGAAATGATGAAGTCGCACCGGTACCAAGAAATAGGTCTCGAAGACCGGGTGCTGCTTAGCGTGCACATGCAACAATCATAAATAGGTGGGTGTGTTTTTTCAGTGGCGACGCCAAGCAGGGGGGCGAGGGGGGGGACCGAAATTGGCGATATAGGTTCTACTCTCTGTTGCGTCGGTGCATAATCTTCGAATCATTCTCGAGGAACCCTACCGAGGCCGGCATTGTAGTAGCCGTAAGATAATTCAGTTTATGATTTGATCATTTTCGATTGATTGTGTTGAATATGGCACGGTCGGGTGGAAAATCTGTTCTAACATGTACCCAAATATCAACACTTCGTACGTATATACCTGTGGTTTGTTTTCGTCCTTATCTCTTCCTGTATTCCAGGTGGACCCCGCCGCATTCGACCTCCTTATCGAGTGCATCGCTGAAGGCGACTTTGACAAGTGTGAGGAGGTACCGGCCGGGGATGGCGCCGGATTTCTGATCCAACCTATCGGAGGTCTCGCCGTCGACATGGCTGGACCCGCCAGGTACCAATAGAGTTTCGCCACATAGAAACATGTTGAGAATGTGGGGTATATCGATAAATGCAAATATGCTCCAGCTGGTAAACAGCTTCGCAAACCGCTCGGGCGGTAGGCAGTGTTGGAGCATTTATCATCGCTGGGACAGTTGACCTTTGATGAGTTCGCTACGGACGATATTGACAGATTTATCGCAGCCACTGTTGTCGGAAATGTATGTCTTCAGCGGTACGTATGTATGTTGACTTCAACAATGGAGTGGTCCTGGGGTGTCGCACGGTGCTTGTGCGTTGCGGTACCGGCGCCGTGATGAATGCCATACACCGTTTTCACACTGCAACACGTTCGGCTACAGCGCCTATTCAACGATCAGCATCCATGAGACTTCAGTAAAGCTCGTGAGAGCTTATCTCTTCAGGTGTGTAAATATACATGCATCTCTAAATTTGTGTGTTCGCTCCCACCGCCCTCGCTTTTCCCGTTTGATTATGTTATGTCCTCTCCTCGTTCCTCCCTTATTCCCCGCTTGCTTTTGCTCGGGTTGCTGACACCTATACGGACTCCCGAATGCCATGGTTAAACGCCTACGCCTTCTTGCGGGACCAATTGTTTTTGTGGTCGCATCGGACGCCACTACCACAATCACCATCGGCGCGTATTATGCGCGTTTGAAACAACTCCGACCTCCGTGTCACAACGGGGATACACCTGGCGGTGGAATGTTCATGCGTTTCATGTGACGATGGGTTCCGTTAACCCCCGCCTCTACGGCTCCGTGTTCGTCACTGAATCACGCGTATACAAGCTCCGCGGTGAGCGTGCCGGAGGCACCAGCGCTTAACTCCGAGGACCTGGTGAGGCCACCGACTATGTTCAATAAGCGTAGATTTACTTGTGGACCGAAATATGTTCCATTGACTAACAGTCTCCGCAGGCGAGGAAAAACACTCGATATCCTCTATATGTGCTGCACAGGTTTTTCTTAATTTTTATGTACACCTACTGAAGTAGGTCATGGAGTTACTCATCGGAATCAACGATTGCCTTTTATCACCGTAATGGTTTTGGTTAAGGCATGGAACCCCCCATGTGAATGAACCATGCCCTTCCCCTCGAGTTTGACGAGTCTGAGGCACTGCTTTTTATGAATATATTCTCGGTGGAGTAGTGGACATATGTTAACTCGGTGTTGAAAGCTTGTATATGTACGGACGATCACCTCATTCCCGACCAGCACACTCCGGTACCGTCTACCTTTCTCCAGCTCCTCAATGCTGACGTTGTCTGGCTGGAATATGTTTCATGAAATGCTGTAATTGAGCTGGTGCAGAACTGGACACATGTGTCATCGGGGAACGACCGCTTCTCTCGAAACCTCTGTGTCGGTATGTTCGCTCATTTCACCCCAAAGTATTGCCCCGTGTGTAACGTATCCAAACAAATGAAATCCTTGTCGCCACCCACCGCAGGCTGCTCAATTGGCGGAACTGTACTGGATGGCCTTAGCGAGAGATGTGCCTTTCAACAAGTACGGCGAAGACGAGACTACGATCACCGCCGCAGGTAACAGCGCTGGGCTCTTTCACAAGCGTTCCACCCTTCGAATCCTCACGTGTCGCTAGATACTGCCTAGACGCTATCTCGGCGTTTTGTCAATACATAATTGATTTTCCCCGTGGCTGTCTCGCCTTTGAACACAGCTGTTTGTTCTCCTCTCTCCTTGATGTAGAACTGCGTAGGATGAAGGTCGGCGATACTGCTCTACGTGTTCGCGTTGTAACGACGCAATTGTTTGCCTCGCCGTGTCGACTGCTACAGTTAACTTATCGGTGATGCAATGACACCCCCTCCTGACGGGATGTGACGCTCCGTACACCCAGTGGCCTTTGATAACCTAGCCGTTCATACTATAATTTAACTCTCGTGCGCCTTTGTCGTCCGGAACACGCTCATTGCTCACCTATCAAGAGTATCAGTGTTCAACGGCGTTCAAAGCCGTAGAGCGTCATGTCTTCACCGAGCTAAGCCCTCACAAGCCCCCCAAACACAGGTGTATGTCGGGCGTTTGTGCATGAAATGCACCATTTATTGCTATACCCTCAACCCCTTTCACACCATCTTCCATTCATTCCTTGCCAATCCTCGCCACTAATTTCCCCGCAGACAACTTGGCTACCATGCCGGGTTTCGCTAACATGAACGGGGTGGCCGTCGGGCCCGATGGCAGGGCGGACCCGCAGTCCCAACTGTTCCGATCCACGGCCGTTGGTGTTGAAACGGGACCCATGATCTCCCAGGTGGGGCGAGTGCGAATGGGCTCAGCACAGGCGTGTAGTGCCTGTCCGTCTCCCGGCTTTGTGGTGTGGACATCATGATGCTTGTTTAGTCTACGAAGTATTCAACAGGCGTAGCATCACCAATATCGTAAAGTTGGACATGTCCGTTTTATTCTGGTGTGGTTCGCGTGTATAGCATTCTGTTTGCAGGGTTTTACATTTGTCTAGCAGGGCCGATCAAATCATATGACGTGAACCGATAAAATTTCTGCTATTATCATCGTACAGATTTACCCTTTGTTGTGCTTGGAAGTGTTTGTTTTGGCCACCTTGGCTTGCGCCCGCCCGGGCCTGATTTGACGGTACTTAAAGACTTGTGGTAAAGCTGGTCAAACTCGAGCTACGCAGGCACTTCTTGAACGTGATATTACTTTACTGCTCAATGGTCAAGCGAAGCAGTAATCTAGCGGCACTTCCTAAACCTGCCTCCCCTTCTCATCCTGACATTTTGGGGACTATTTTCGTAAAAACCCCCAGCTACTTGTGAAGGACTTCACGATCGACTCATTGACGGTGACGCCTCGGCAAACAACCTTCGAAACCGGGGCGGACTATATGACTGACTTCGACGAGTGGCTCGACATTCAGGTTAGCCAGCGTCAACGTGCGACGAGAAAGGTGCACCAGCTTTGTGTTTCTGAGAGTGACCACTTGAGGAGGTCCATATGTCGCCAAACACCGATTTTAGAGGCGATTCAAAGTTCCCCCGATGAAAGATACCATGTCCTACGTATAAACGGGATCAGGTTGCAACACCATCATAAAGGTTTGACTTTGGACGACGGGGTCTCGTCAATTATTAAGCGTTTCCCCAGAATCGTGGTACCTCGACTGTTGAAATTGTCGAGTAACAGACCAGGTGCCCTTTATGCTCTTCTTGGTGTGCGGAGTAGTTATGAGGGATAGACAATGGAGGTAACGCCTTGCATCCCAGACAGGGCCAATGGTGTTCTTAGCGACATTTGATCAAACAGGTGTCATACTGTACGCAATTCGTGGTACTACCAGGGAGACAGCGAAAATAATAGGAGATAGCAGCATTGTCACCGTGCGTTCTCCTGGTACCATACATCCGCGTCGCAGATTGGCCCTACTCCTCATAGCATGGCGGTAAGTCTACATGGTTGATTTGAGCCGACTGTAGACCATGGTATTATCCTTATTTCATCGAAAATATGCCGCGTGGGTGTTTTGGGGGGATAGGGGGCTTCGATCGGCGTGGTGGGACCATACCTGTGTTGTTCTGGTTTCCGTTATCCCGTTCCCTAGCCTTCGTATGCTTAGAAGAAGTTGTTTCTCCCCGTTTTTTATTGTCGGTTCAGAACGGCCTAATGCCTGAGGAGGCGGAAAGGGAGGACAGGGTGAAGCGTTTCATCCGCAACGCCCGCGACCTATCGAGGCTGGTGGCCACCGACACCATCTACACGTGAGGAACATATCGCGGCATGTAGTAGCAATAAAATGCTTCCCTAGCTATTCCAGCTGCCGCTTAGACGTTCGTTGCGGACCGATAAACGTTTGATAGAGTGGTTTTACCTAACGCTAACCAGCTTGGGCGCGAGTTTCGAGATGTTTTCCTATAGTTTACCACCGGAGAATAATGCTACACTTTTAAGGGTGGGAGTCATGTGTTTCTTAGTTCCTCACGCGAGGAGCATACTCTTTCAACCGAAAGACGACCTCGAACAGCGTTTTTCGCGCAACCCAACCATTTTAATGTTGTACACGCTAGCGCTAACTTAGGTAAACTATTACGTGGACCGGTAGTTTATCACTGGAGGGGCCCAACCGGTCAGGAACGATCGAGCCAACCCTTGTGAGCCCCACCATATGAAAGTTCTCAATCTTGCCTCGATCGAGCTATGCACAGGTAGTTGGTTTTATGTAATTTTCCGATTCCGACAACAACAACGACTGCATTCAAGAATCCGAAAACAACCTTAATGGGATACAAACCCCTTTTCCATCTCGCAGAGAGGCGTTCCGAGGGGCTCTCATCCTTCTCGGCGAAGGGGCCATCACCGATGGTGCCAACGGGCCGTACGCGACAAGCAGCCGCCAGAGGGGGTTCCCCGGCTTCGGCGTGTCCCATCTCATGAGAATTCTCGGCGCCGCGGAAGCATCCCAGAGGTCTTCGTGGTACCAGAAGTGGAACGTGCACTTGTTCGCTCGCCCAGAGGTGAGTGCCATCTGGTTCGTCCCGCACTCACTCAAAGGGGACCATGCAAGTCGGAAAAAGGGAACAGAGGTGTTGGAGGCGAGGTTATTAAATTTCGATCACTCCCGGGCGATTTTGTTTTTTGTCGAAATCACGGCATGCACTTACTAGGAATGATACACCTTCCGGCGAGTGATCTAGGCGAACCGTTATCGATAGATGGTATCCCATGTAACGATCCCAGGGAAACGACTGCATTCTCTCGCCCACCCCACGACCTGCCTGATAATACACCTATTTCCCATCACCGTCTCGATCTGCCCCACCACCTTGTCGGGTATACCCTTTTGTGGTTATCCGATCGTTGAACAAATACCACAGGCCGTAGCTGGAACCCTCCATAATGTCATACTAGGAAAGCTCGATGTAGAGTTCGACGCGTCGCTTCTCGATAACGAAGAGCTTCTGGAAAGAGTGGCATCGAGAAACGAACAGGTCAACGGGGCTAGTGCCACGATGGGACGCACGTACCTTCTGTCTCAGGTGATGACATCTATATACATATATGATGGTGCACATATACGTAGCAGAAAGAATTGTGTAGCGAGTGCTACGGTTGCACAACGAAACACCGGGTACTAATACCGCCGTCGCGTACAACAGCCTGACATGGCTTTGTCATACCGCCTGCTGCACCGGTTGGGCGTTTGTGAGTGATATATCGTGATTTGAGCGAACACAATGTCCACCATTAGTCTCACCTCTCTGAGTCGTAAGGTGTACGGTCATATCTTTATCAAGCTTGCTAGTCTCTATCGAACGTCTATACCACGGATATTATCGCACCTACTCTCGGCAGGTCAAAATTCACGTTCGGGAGAAATCATAATGGTAGTAGGTTCGGTTTTCAGACAGCTGGAAGCTCGTCCCAAAACCTAAAACCCTACTATTAAACGTTTTGCAGTGTATGACGGGTATACTGCGACATACCTGTTCACGCGAACTGTTTGCCAGTGACAATAGTACCTGCTGTCTTCCCAATCGACAACATGGAAGGCGTACCGTCTGCAAGATTATTATCAATGTGACTGCGTACCAAGACGTAGATGCTACCGGGGACCTGATTATCGTGAGTCGTGAATGAAGTATACACGTCTAGGTCGCCATATACCACGTAGTCGTTAAGTCTGAATTGCCTTGCTTTTACAATGGTTGTTCTGTGTGGTCGTATTGGACAGGCTGTTAGGGAAGGGTCGCCATCTCACCCGTCGTACCCCGCCGGACATGCAGTCCAGAACGGAGCCTTCGCAACGGTACTCAAGGTGAATGAATGCTGGTATTCAGACCACAAACTCTAAGACAGCGTCTGGTCAAAGGATACGGCTTGACCCCGTTCGATTAGGAGCGAAATTATCGGGAAAAGCAGAGGACCATCCGTGAGAGATTAATTGGAGCACTATCTAGATGCGGACTGCTGTAACTGATACCAACGCGTTACCTTGAACAATCTGGGCGTCCGACCGAGTCTGTCCGGAAGAGTTGTCGTCAGAAACGTTGTCTTAGAAAGTGCGTTGTAAATGCGCCTCGTAACCACGGAGACGGCCGAAACCTGACGCCCCCGTACGCCTACCTAAGACCACTATCGACAAAACTCAATTTGCTATAGTAGATGAAGCAATTACGGTTATAATACTAAACAGTAGTTTCTCAGTTGAGGCTGTCAAGGAGTTCTACTGGTTAGGAACGTTGTGATGTGTTCAAAACCTAGCTACATTGGACCAATCCGATAGCGTACTGTAGGTCTACGGTAGTAATCCTCTATAATATTGACGATGGTATTCCAGTGATGGTTCGGCAGGTCCTCAGTGGATTGAGCCGCCAGAAACAAGTGCCTCATACCATGTGTTAGGAATACTATCTATTGCAGCCCACTATCACTTTAACTGAGGCTAGACCAACGATGCAGACATCGTCCGCCATATACTGTAGACACTCGGAAACACTGCTGCTGTGGTTTGTTTTTAACGTATAGCCGAATGTGTGCACGTGTAACGCAGGCGTTTGTTGGACTGGAGAAGGGGTACGAGTGCTTCAACGACCCCGTGTTCCCCGACGACGAAGGGTTGGAACTTCTGCCCTACGACGGCTGCCTCACGTTCGAGGGGGAAATCAACAAGCTCGCCGTCAACGTCGCGTTCGGCAGGTAAACATATATATACACACATATGGGGAAATGGATAATTTAGCTGGAATTATCAGAAATGACCATTATCGCACCTTTACGCACTTGTAATTGTGTATAACATAGGGTCTTCTATGTCAATACTCCCCATAAATACCGGTTCGATCCAACTGAATCCTGTCCCGCACGATTTGTTGCTGCTCTGCTTCTGGTCATTTGTTTTGTTTTGTTTTGCTGTAATGTTTCAGGCAAATGTGCGGCGTTCACTACCGGACCGACAGCGTGGAAGGCCTGCTTCTCGGCGAGATCGTCGCTGTCCGGCTGCTGCAGCAGGTGAATAAAATATCAACGGTGCCTGTAGGACGTTTTGTGAAGCCCAGCCACGAACTCGATCGGCCATGTTCGATCGGCGTTCTAGTCTTGCGATAAGCATTACCGATATTTAAACCTATCAGTTAATCTCGGGGCTCGTCACGAGCAATCCCACGGTAGGGGTACCACTTTTAGGCTCAATACTGTTTGACCGGGTTTGCTCCCCACGTGAGTAACCATCGGATACTGTTATTATTTTACTGGTATTGTTTTTGGACTACCGCATTGGTAGGTTTGGTCGGGTTGCGCGAACGAGTGTTTCCGAAGTCATATTTCGGGTGAGGAGTTCAGGAAATGATGCTGCTCCCCTACCGTGGGATGAATCTCACCGTAGTACACGATGGACGACAAGGTTTGCGCAGCGGACGTTGGAGCTGGAAATGTTCAATGAAGCGATGAAAGTAGTAACAGCATAAACATTACGTTTTTCGGGACTGACATGGCCGGTGCGGCCAACTCGGTAGTGCGCTAAATCGATTGATGTAAATCTTAGCAGTTACTGGTGTCTCCAGAATATTCCCTGCGGGTGTCCTATAGCCTACTATAATAGGCGGCGAACGCAAGGTCGTTAGCAACTAGCGAGATCGAGGCGTCGGCTCAACAGTCCGCATATCTACCCGTACGTTGGTCCCGAAAATGATGGTATCGGCACTTTCCGGGTGCGATGCGTGGTACGATAGGGGTGCAGCACATACAAAACAATTTATGGTTCACATACAAGCTCATTGATAGGGGTATTTTCAACACCGTGAAACAAACCCATCATCGTTGGACTCCTATTGTTTCAGAACCAATGACGTGTACTCCATGCTTATTTACACTATACCCGGTACACTCAGTAGAAGGGCGGAGGGAATCCTCAATTGCTTACGTACGGGTCATATGTTCCATCAAGCTAGGTACCAGGTACTGTTTTGTGACAGACATAGTGTGAGTATCCTCGGAAAGTTAAGGCGCAACCCGTTCCGGGGCAGTCGTCCAGTCATGTGAAGCACCCCCAGAAGGAAGACAAATATTCTAAGGGGGAGCTATTATCGGGAAACAATGTGTATTGTACGCTCGAATGTTATGCGACTACGTTTTTGCTGCCGCGTCCGGCTCTCTCGGTGTTGTGCTTACAGGAGATCATGGGTTTCCCGGAAAGCGGGGGTTTCGAGTTCCGCCTCATGGCTGGCGAAACCATCAGGATCGAGTCGGACGGTAACTTCTTCGTAAACGACAAGCAATGCAGCTCGGAGAACTTCCAGGGGGTTGAAGCGTGCTAACGTACAACGGCTACGTATCAAAACGATAGGCAGTTTGGCATTTGATCGCTGTGTGACTTTCAGCTGGAGGCCGACGTAGCGGAATATGTGATTGTTGCCTGATATAGTACTTAGTGGCAGTATGATGTAGCGAGTGTTCGATAAACGTTGTTCTTAGTACGTGTATTGACGATAGCGGGTTCACAGCGAGGAAACTTCGCACGCGGTTGACTCGTGATAGACGCAAGGACTACAAAACTACAGAAACGCAAGTGTTCGCTGTAACTGTAAGCGGGCTGGGTTTGACTTGGGTTACTCACAAAGGCAACCTCGATCTACACCGAAACATGAGACGGAACACGTCCTCTTTGCCCGGCCCCATATGCTTTGATGCAAGAATTGTATCGATATGTGTTGTATCTATTTTGTAGCATGTGTACAGCACTAATAATGAGATCTTTGGTCAGGGCAGAGACGCAAACAGCGCAAACACTACTTGTCAGAACTTGGTAAAGCGGGAGATATTTGTTTCAAGGAGAAGAGGTTCATGTCGCCAAAACAGACGTATAAGACATATGTAACTTTGTGTTGTGAGCGACGTGGTTGGTTATTTCATAGTGTGGCGATAGGAGTAGCACTGCTGTGTTGGTGGTTGCGTTTGGTAAAACTGTTGGATATTTTGTAGCAGCAAGGTGAAGGCCAGAAGGGACACGTTTGGTGCCAAGTTTTTGTAGGGAAAGAACAACAAGAAAGTATTTGATACTTCGTATCGGCAGGGACGTTGGCCACACATATCAAGCGGCCGTTTTGTTGCTTTGGATGGTGGTGCTGGCACTCTGTTGGTGCCACTGTACAATAGACAGTGGGAACTCGTGTCAATACGTACATCCCTACTGTTCGTACCGGTAAAATGGACCGTGTTCCTTGTTCAAAGCTGGATAACAAGCGAGGGGGAGCACGCGCGAAACGCACAACAGAAGAGGCAAAGAAGCCAAGAGATGGCTATATGCTCCACGCCTGATTGGTTATGTGCGTTCAGAGGGCGTCGTACGGTAGAGATGGCGTATTTAGTCCAACGGCGAACTACGGCACAGTACCCCATGTAGTACAAATACACTTTTGGTTCTTTTGTTGAAGTATCTTAGTCTCTAGTGGTAGACCGTACGTTCGCGAATGGGGTTGTATATCCATTGTAATCAAAGTCAGTGGTCAGGCGCGATGTGCCGCTACTCGATCGAGGAGCCTCAGACATTTCCATGGGTGCATCGGTACTACCGTATACTGCACCCTTTCGGTGCTTGCAGGCCATGCCTATATGTATGTATTTATGTGTGTGTGACGGGAAACGCAAGCGACAAAATAAGGCCTGTCGATACGTATACCTCCTGCCAGTGGATGTTGTTTCGGACCGAGTTTACACTACTGTGTAGCCGAGTGACGGTTTCATAACGAAGAGACCGCTTTCTACGATAGATACAGTATATCGATTTGTATCCTCAACATTTCTGACATAGCTGATCCTAAAATAGGTGACTAGCAGCCACTACACTGGCGACCGGGGGAAAGGTGACGCAGACGGCGATTCAGAGAGAGGTCACCAGAGTGATCATATGTGAATACCCTGGCTGTGCAGGAATATGCATGGAACAGAAACCCGTAGTCTCGAGGCGAAGTCAGAGTTGGTGTGTGTCAATGGGTATTCTACCAGGGGGGGTCTTGATCGTCTGAGCCCAGTCAAGCGAGGGAATTATTGAGTACTGGCACGGTGTAGAAAACAGGAATCAGCATCCGGTGCCGCAGTTATGGTATTTTGCTAGTGTATTGCCTTCAGATCGACGGGAGGGCACATCGACGTGTACCAACAACCTACGTTTCGAAGAATTATGAACGGTGCCCACTCGTCCACTCGCTTGCCTCCAGCGTTTCGCTAACAGCTACGTGGATATATCAGTCGCACACGGACGGGTGAACGACAAGGAACGGCTGCTGTTGATGTGGGTAGATCTAGAGGCTAGGATCTTGTTTAATTTGTTCCCCGTCCACTATTCATAGTTAAATGTACTTTATAATGAGCGGTTCATCAAGTTGCACTTATGCACCTTCTCGAAGTTAGTTTTTCGGCGACGAAACGGGGTTCGATGGATTTAATCAAAGAAGGAGGTTCGTAAGTATAGTTCAAACAAAAGGTTCACTTAGATGTCGATCGATGTTTCAAGGGGATTTGCCGAGGATTGGACCTGGACTTGCAATCCTCGATCGAGAGCGATGTACAACACTCTAAGTTTTAGTCAATTTGTAGGCCTAGTATCTTCGTACAACGCGTCAATTATACATGAACGTCTATCTATCTAGATGCAGACCTATCTTAGCGGTCGTCCGAGTCCTACTTGATCGTTCCGAGCAGCCATGTGGCCACCAGCTATACATGTATGTTTTGTATGTTCTATGTGTTGTGGTACCTTCCGGTGGATATGGGCTGGATTGGACTGTTTGTCGTGTCTGTGGATGCCGACCAAGTTTTGTGGGCTTGCGGTTGACAAGTACAGCCAAACCGTGTGTGGTCGGGTTTAGCCGGCTTAGCGCTATCCCTTTGTACCCAAATACTGTGTTTTCCATGTGTATATGAAACGGCTCATGTTTGATGAGCATCATCAAGGTCCGCAAGTAAAATACTTATATATATACGAAATATGTGTTTATCAAGCATTTGCTGAACATCATTGCCAAGACTTACGTGTACTTCGAACGGATTAGTTCTTGATGTAGAGTACAATATGCACGGGGCAGGGTGCGGTGGTTATGCAGTGAGTGGACCAGCCGCGGCGTATATCGACCTTGCGTTTTCCGTCTACCTTGACGGGACGCCCGAGTGCAGTCACTTGAATGTTGCCTTAGACCCATCTGATGTCGTGCACGGCGTCAGTCGTGCGTTATATATAATGTGTGTCGGCATAGTGTACGAATATGTGTATAAAGAACGCCCACGAAGGTCAACAGCACCATGTTAACGGAGAAGACCGGCTTCGAAACATAATTACATATAGAGTGGAGGACTCCACTTCTCTGTGCTCTTTCCTTGAGGTCGTCGGTACGAAAGTCCACCGAACTAACGGTGCGGTCGGACGTGTGCAGCACTGTCAATTACACACCTGGGGGAACAAGACCATCTTTAGTGCATGGAAACGGAACTTAACACCACGAACAACTATCTAGCCCCCCCCCCCCGAAAACGTTTTATGTTCAAGACATGGTTTCCCAAACAAATTGGGGGGCTACGAGGCGAGCCGGATGTTGTCCTCTGTCTAGAGGCCGTGCCCTGACCGGCCCGACAACATGTATTCCTGACTTCCTCTGGGCAAGAAGTGGTGGTTACCCCGCAATGGAACTAGGGTGTATACACGAGATCTTAAACCTGGGCGGCATACCATGATGATACCATATTTACGGTGGAGCAACCTATAAGACGCTATAATGATGCGAACGACAAACCCTGACTTCCCACCATGCCTTTCCCACATTAGACGCCTCCATCGTATTGCCAATAGGCTGAGACAGCGAGGTGTGACGAAGCCTATTAAGGACATTTTTACGGTAAGTGCTGCGGCTCTCTGCCGTAGCATTCATCGCCTACCGAAGGCTGCAAGAAGGCATTGGAGCAATACCCTAGACTGGTGGTACGGTAGGGGAGTCGTGCACAGGTGCTTGTTTCTCACCTGCACAGAGCCACCCGGCCGAGTGACTGCTCTACGGCGTTGTACTCATACCTTTGATTTGTTTTTTTGCTGTTGTTTTATTTATACCGACATTGAAGGTTTGTTACTTAACGCGAGTAAAATATGTTCAGGTCCAATTTTCAGTCAGATTCGGAGCCACTCGTCCGAGTCGCCAAATCCCGGTAATGAAAATTTGGGCACCCCCTCTATCGTAGCACCAGTCCCAATGTCGACCGCCCCGAGATGTGCGCATTATGAACGCCTTTTATATACGGAGACCCCAACATCGTGGCATTCAAAAATAGGGCCTGGACTTGCGCGGATAACCTATGTCGAAGTTGTTTGGATGGGTGTAGAGGAGCCTCATGAACAACAGCCGCTACCCCTGGCTCGTACCACGGTAGGGTTTGTTGTTCGTATTTGCCTTCTACGGCAATATGTTGTTGCCACTTGGGAGTAACTACCGATCGGTACGCATGACATTGTAGCTAGCCGTTTTGTGTTTATGACTATGAAACATGGAAAAGTCTGGATCGGGTTGCGCGATATATTTTTTACGACATCATATATCGAGTGATATAGTGAGCTCCTCACGTTATGAACCCTGACAATAAGGAACCACGCCTACCATGACCTTGCTGCCCTCCCCTACCCATACTGGAGGACACACACGTCTTCGAATATAGATGAGGTACCTTTCTTGCTCAATCAAAGTTTATGACGGGCGTCTTAGTTAATATTCATATTTTTCTCCTAATCTGGGGATGTTTATAAATGATCAGCGTTGATTATCATGGCTAGGATTGTAGGATTGAGAGCGCAATGATAAACAACTCGTCGCGAACCATCAACAGTTTGCGGAACCTTGCGCCGTCGTGGTGAAGCGGCGCCCCTTAGCTAGGGCACGCCGACGCCAGCTGTCGCGCGCCTGTGGTGCAGGCGATACGGCGCGGACAACTTCCTCGAGTTTTCTCTCCGAGCTTTGAACTGGACCGTACAGTCGGGCCCAAATGGGTGGCTCGCCTAAGAGCGCTCATCATCGGCGCGTGCAAGTCAGCACAAACTGTTGTACACGGCACACCCCACTGAAGTCTAGCACGGTCGCTCGTTGGACTGGCGAGGTGACAATACGTTTGCTATGGCGAACCGTCTTGGACCTGTTTGGTTTTTTGTCCGCCTCTGCCTCTGTATGTTTCTCCGTTGCTAAGCACAACACGTACCGACCCACATACCAACTTTCCTAAATAATCTTCTGTTTACCTGCTTCGGAAACCACTACCTTTTTCACACCCAACCGCATTTTTCCATCTTGCCCCCGCGGCGTTGGTTTCATAAATTTGTAGAGAGGGAGGGCGTTATTGTCTATCCGGGTCGTTGTGTTTCTTGCATTTTTTGTGGCACGCGCGGTTAGCTTCGATTTTTGCCGGTTCCACAAAATAAAACGCCTTGGGGCGTTTCATACAGAGGGGTAATATGTGCTTTCATTATTGGGGTATCTGGAGGCCTAGATTTGTTTGCTGGCTGGTCTTCTGGTATATTTTCTTGGCGCTCATGTGCGGTCATCACTGTAAGCCCTCATAACTTACAACCTCTTCTATACTTCAGATTGGTATATTACTCCACAGCAGTTACGAATCTCCTAGGACGTGCCCTAAGGCTCGCGGTTTGTTGCGACTCCAACGTTGAACGATAAATTCTTGTAAATAGTATCGTATTTTATTGTTAGGCAATGCCGTTACTCTTATAGCACAACGACGTATGAGCAGGAAATTCTTAAACGTAGGAAATCTCAGCTTAAACAAACAGTTAACTCCCAATTTCTTAATCTGCGGTCGCGTGCGGTAGTGTCGGTAAGCGCAATGAAATAAAGGGGTGCTATATGCTTTATTGGATATTTCGTATTAGTTTTCTTGGTTGAGCATTCTTACTACTGCTGTACGAGCTGATTTTATTTATATGGCGTTTTGCAAAACATACTTCTACGGGGAAACATTAATCCTTTTAGGACTGCAGTTCCGCTTTGGGTACAAACCACTCAAATTCTAAGTAATTTGTCCCCAAAACGGGACTCCAGTTCTCTAAGGGTTAATATAGTAAATGTGACCTACGGTACGCACAGACACCTAAATTTGTCTCCATAAATTAAAACCAATATCTGGTCTGATTCACAATGGTCCTCCGTACTAAATCCATAAATATGTAAGTGAAAGTTATGTTAGTACGGGCATGCTTGAAAAGTCATACCTGGTATACTAGTGTGAGCTCCGAAACAAGAATACTAATTGATTTTGATTCACAGAACTTACAAGGGGTCCCCTTAAGACATAAACGCTCTACATTCACTTTGTATTACGTTTACTACTAACGGTAGAACAAAAACGCCATACTGCTATATAAGAGTGTCTAAAATGTGTATTTGTAGTAAGAAAATAAGCTGGTATGTTCTATTCACCAGAAAACTAGCGGATTAAGCGCGATCATTGTCATTTCTTACCACCAAAAATGTGCACTTCAAATTGAAAATGTGTCCAACAATCAATGTGGCGAGTATAGTATAGCGTCAGGGGTGGTGTACCTATGTTCTAACGTTACAACTCGATATAGCGTTTTCGTATAACTAGTGTTTTGGTATCTCAACACATACTGATGATATATGTATCACGGCGCAGACTTGATGAATGCTTCTAAGAGTTGGTTTGCGGGGTTTGAATATCACATGGGACGGACGTTTGAGTTTATTTGCAATAATACATACAAAAAAAGCAAACTCAGAGCGCCTACTCGTAGTAGCGTGAGTAGGCACAGTTCGATGCGAGTGGACAATGTAAGAAAGCGCTAAAGTCTTCTTCTCGCGATAAAATTGTTAGGCACGAACATTGTTAGTGGGGGAGGAGGCAAAGGAGCCTACTTGGTGGCCCCAGATCGGAGTTACGCTCAGCAAAGACAGAGAAAGAAAGGGCGAAAATATTAAATGGGATGGAAAAAATTAAAAAAGAGCTATCAAAGCTTTGAAGCACTTCACTGATTGACGCTTACATAAAGTACCGTACGCGACAGATGTTAGGAATCTCTTACTGTAGTACCGGCCAGGCTGGAATTAGTACGAGCTCAGTAACACTGATAATTTTCCACACTATCTGCAGTACAAAGCGGTCGAATTATTATTTTCCCAAAAACAAATCAGTCTAAACTTATTACGTACTGGTCAGATTCTTAATGTAATATCTGTCCCGTATACTGCTGTGTACCAGGTATGCGAAATCTGTTAAAATTGTACCAGTACGTAACATGGACCGCCACAAGAAAACCTGTACTATTACACTAGTAATAGTTTGTGCTCAACGTGAACATCACGACGGACAGCGAGCCTTACCCACAGCCATTTATCGTATATTAATAAAATGTTCTTAATTTCTGTGGTACTGCATTCTTATGTACGCACTGAATTGATATATATCTGATATATATAATATATGTGTGTGTTGTGGCAATGATTGTACATTTCCTCAACATAACCTTTATTGGAACCATCTTGCGCAACCCCCGAGAAAGCATCAACACTCCCATCCAATCCCGTATGCCACATATATACGTGGTTCAGGCTGTTATGTTGGTCCAAGTCAATACATATATTTTTATCATGTGGAATGTTGGTATAGTACCTCCAGCCGCCGTAAAACCGCCCGCTTAGGCGAACTTTAAGAACCTGCCCGAAAAAAAAAAACTCGTAGTTCCCAGTGGAAACCTCACAAAGCGAATTCGCACACACAATCAACCAGCAACACACAAGCACCTACGCTGCTACTGCTGCTGCTGCTGTACACACGAAACCCAGCAGCAGTATAGCGGGTACGCAGACACACCGCTGGCGCTCATAACATCACACTTAGCAGTTCGTTGGCAGTTGGGTTGTTTTTGTGTTTGCTGGGCTCTAGATATTTCCCTCGTACTACTCGTAATTGTATTTTACCAGCAGTTTTTATTATCTGTATTTATGTACTACCTGTAGTATGAAAGGCACAGCAGTAGCAGTACGAGTTTAACCTGCTGGCATTTATTTAGAATGCGTGCTTTTAACACTAAATTCACAGTATACAATTATGACGCCAAAATTGCCCGTTTTTGTTTCCCCTGTGTCCCTTGGCTGTCCTGGTCTGTTTTTTTCACTGCGGGTACTTATAGTACGAGCATATATCTGCAGCAGCCGCAGGCCAACACAGCTCCTGAGCACGACTACTGTAACTAGCTTGGGTTGTACCAGCTGCTAATTCAGCAGTATATGCATGTTACATATACTACAGACAGTATGTTACATATAGTGCAGACGGTATATGTATGGGATACAAGGGCTCCGCTCCGCGGGCGGCTGACGCCGCCCGCTACGCTCGCGCAAGGAAAGGGGCAGAAGAGGCCCATGATGTATAGTGCAAGCAAAAGCACCGACTTGAAAATGCCAAGAGGTTCATGGTAAGAGGTTCATGGTGCACAGGGAAGAAACGGCGGACTTGACATGCATGCAAAACATGCTCGGGATGCACACTAGCTCCATGCTCCAGGACAGCAAAGAAGCTGTATGATCGAAAGAGAAAGCACAGCAACACGGCTCACAGCACGGCGCTGCGCTGCCTGCTGTGGTGTGTGTGATTTGTGCCTTCGTGAGTATGTGTGGTAGTGCAACAACAACGAACGGTGGTATATATTACTTCGTACTTTGTATGTATGAAAGAGAAAGCACAGCACAGCTCGGTCGTCAAGTTGTGAAGTACGAAAAACAGGAAATCAACAAAACTGAGAAAGAAAGACGTACACTTTTGTACGTACGTACGTGCGAGTATACTCGTACGTACTCGTACTCGAAAAAAAGAAAAAAAAAATCCATCGGACCCATTGCGCCGCAAAAAACAAAAAAAAGTTTTGACGTCTTTCGCGTTCTGTCAGCCTTGATGCTCCCCGTCCCTCCGCGATCACGTCGCCATCGATTCGGTCCGGGTCAAGCTCTACTGCCTCTCTGCCCCAGTGAGCCCCGTGGCCCGCCTCGCATGGAGCCCGGTGCTCACCGTGGCCCTCGTTCGCCCGCTCCATCATGATGGTGTTCAAACTGCCGGGGTTTCTCTTTGAATCCTATTTGTTCCGATAAATAAGCAACGCTTGAATTATATTTTACAAGACCAAACGACCCTTACATTTTCGGACATGCGGCAGCAGCAACGCAGACAAAGCGCCTTCCTTCATGCTTCCCTCGTGTCTCGGTGGACACGCCACGCCTAGCCACGAAAAGGGCGACCACGCTCCTTCTGACCCCCCCTCTACAGGCCAGCGCCCTCCCATACCCGCGATGACGCCGGGCTCGCCCGCGCTGCCGTGCTGTCTGGGCACACACACGAACCCAAAACTGAAAGAGGAAGAAGCCTCTCGCCAACTAAAGTATATAGGAAACAAAGATAGAGAGAGAATGAGCAAGTAATGAACGGAGGCGGTGTTCGAAGTGGGAGCTCTGAGAGTGCAGGGATGAGGGACCCCTGGGCGAGATATCTGTAAGTGTGTCTATATACCTTAGAGAGGAGGTGTCGTTGGTGCACTGCTGTGCTCTTGGGAATATACGTTATAATTTCCCCGGAATATGATATGCACATGAATGGCATGGAATAAATACGTACGAACTGGTATACTTCTACTCCGTTTGATTATATAGGCAAACAAAGGTACAAAGGTACGCAAGAGGAGGTATCAAACGGACGCCTTGCTTTTTTTTGTATTGTACCAACAGCCAGACTTGGCTTCCATTTTTTTATGTCAACTCTCCTTCTCCATGAACTTTTGTTTGCGTTGCTTCTTTCGTAGCAGTGAACGACTCGTGGAGTCCTGCTGGCGGATAGTGGTCCTCCGGTTACATTCATGCAGCACGAAGTAAATAGGTGGAGGGTGTGGAATAAGAACGGGATCGGGTGGGATCAGGTTTATTATATTTTCCTCATTCGCCGTTTTTTGTTTGTTTTTTTTTCCATTTTCTATTATTAATATAGTTTCTTCCTTTTCCCCTTTTTTTCCCCGTTCTTTTTTTTCTCTTCTTCTCTTTCTCTTTCCTTCTTCCTTTCTCCGTTTTTCCTTTCGTTTGCACTTTCTCTCGGTTGATATGTGCGATATGCCACATCAGTTGAGATCCGTATCGTACGTACTGCGCTCGCTCGAAGTATGTTGTATTTTGTGTCATATGTATTAGTAATATTGGATGAGCTCAGCAAAACGTCAGTTCTCGACGCTCGTGACTTCTCGACGCTCGTGCCTCGCCCTCCGTTTTCATATAAGAAAACTTGAGTTCTCGACGCTCGTGCCTCGCGCTCCTCACCCCCCGCCGTGATGAATGTTTTGAAAGTTTGCATCCAAGTTCTTCTAGTGTTTATCCACTTACGATACGCGTTTGTCCCTTGGCATCGTAATTGCGGACCTTAACCTAATTCCTCTCGCCGGCGGCCTGGGCCGACTGCGATGTTCCCTTGTATTAAATATATTTTCACTGAGGTATTCCTATTCCATTCCAGACATTTTCTGGAGCCTGTCCTGTGACAAAGGACTATTTTGTTTGGCGATCAGTTAATATGTGTTAACAGCAACAACAACAACAACAAAAGGTTCGAGTGGTTAATGTACACTGCTGTCCCAAGCGCGTCCTGTTTCTGTTTGCCCGCATTTTATCCTGAAAACTCTTTGCGGAACGTTACGACCACTATTAATAGTGTATTGTAGTGGTAGCAGAAGACTGGCAATTATGCAGGAACACTTTTTTGTGGTTACACGAAGTCCGTGCTGAGTAGTGGTGTGCCCTGCCGCTCCTCCAAGAAAACGTTCCACGATTTGTCGGTGCACAGATACATGAAAACGACTGGCCTCCCCGGATTGTTAAGTATGGGGTTGTCTCTCCTTGCGTTACGCGCCCACGCTCCTCACTCCACGTTCAACCCTCCAGCCTAGCAGCTTACAGACAACGAACGCATCGACTACAACTACTACTGCCACTACATTCTACAGTCAACAGCCGATTTTCCTAATTGAGAATTGCCTTTCCGATGAGAATGAAAATCGAAAATATTGTTTTTTTTAAATGTAAGAGATGTACTTCCCTCACAGTCCTTTTTTTCACTGTAAACTATTGTCAGTTATGAAACCCGTCGATGACGAAAAAAAAATGAAATCGGCATCGGCAGGCTCAAGATATCGAAGATCCCAGATAATCTGAATTTATGGGCGAGGTACCTCGCTCATAAATGCAAATTCCCCTAAATCCTTGATTTTTCGAGCCTGTTAAGGCCGTTTCAATTTTTTTTTCGTGGATCGATACCTATCATCGAGGAACATATTTTCTGGGTCAACTTTTTACTGTGAGCGAAATAAAACTCTTAAACAATAACAAAGTACTAAAATCGATTTTCATTCTCATCGGAAAGGCAATTCTCAATTAGGAAAATCGGCTGTTAGTTGGAGTACTCCTGCTACAAGACCGAGAGGAGACCCACCAATATATTTTCCAATCAAGAGGCCCCCCTGTTTATCGTCGTCGTACTTCAGCCTGCCCGCGTACTCCTTCCTACTACCGGTGTACAAGCAGGGTGAAGATCTGCCTTCTGTCAGGTGAATATTTCGCACTTTGAAAACACGGCGGCTATATACTCTTATACCTGATTGGTGCCTTGCGTAATCTCTGGACGGTTTGGACTCCATATTTGTTCCTTCCCAAAGGTCAGGGGCCAACGAAAAAAACGTTCCCGGCACTAGACTAGAGCTTCTTGACTACGTGTTATTTGCAGGACATAGACAGAAGGGGAAATACGAAAACCAAGTAGTAGAATACAACTATTACGGGGGAACATAGTAAATAGAACCTAAGATAAACACAAAAACTTATATATTTCCCTTTTTTTACTAACAATATTTGGTCCTATTTACTATGGTCCTTGCCCGTAATAAATATGAAACACAAACTGTTTGTTCGTAATTTCGACCTCAAATCCCAACGACTTGACATGTTTGTTTTATTCGTTTTGGCCCTGGGAAGAAGTGCAGATCGTTTTGTTTTTTTGTCGAGCACCCTCCTCAGAACGATCAATCTATGTGTTTTCGCCCAGCAGGCTGATATACATTTCCCAACGACAGATAGATCGTGATTGAACCGAGACCACGCCAAGCATCATCATGACGATTACATGGAGCGTTAGATATACTCCGACTCGCAGACACGTTCGTCCGATTGTAGTGCTGTATGTCGGTCTGTATGACTGTCTCTCTCCGCTGGTTGATCATCCGGTCGCCTCGCTAACTGAACGCTCACTCAGCAGCTACTACAACTGGTATCGTTGTCGCGAGCCTCCGGTAGAGGGGAAGAGGCCCGAGCCTCGAATCCAGCATACACATATATACCCTCTCTCTGCTGTTGTGCTGTTGTATACACTAACTTGGGTTTGTTGTACGAACCATCAACATAGACCATGTCTGGATCCAAAACGTCACACATTTTCAGATGGCAAAAGGGAAATATAACTATTATGTACCGCGCTTATACTCGTACAGGAATATAATTTTGTGTGTGCTCCCTGTGTGCTTCGATCAGCTTATAAAATTACACCTGGTATATCGCACCTCTCCTCCCCAAGTAATACCACCACATACATGCACGATAATACGTACACCCCGCCCCCTGTCCCCACATTGTGCACAAGACTGCATCCAGTAGACGGGAATTGACGTGGGTCACGCTGCGGCTGTCTGTCTGACTGTCAGTCTGTGTGTCGGGGTTGTTTGTCTGTTTGCCAGCTATGTTTTTTGTGACTCTATCTTCCCATCTTCTTACCTGCCAAAACCTCTGGTGAGAGGCTCCACTCCTTTATACGAGCAGCTGCATGGACGTCGTGGAAAGAACCTTTGTTCTTCCATGAGCTTGATGGATTGTGTTTTTTTATCACATCTTTTTTGTTATTGTCATCACTGTTTCTTCTGCACAGGGGGGACCACGCCAGTAGTCAAGACCAATCAAAAACATCCACAAAAACCTATACCTGGTATATTCCAGGATTTGTATTACACATATATTTGGTCCAGATTACGGCAGTGTTCAACCGCAATAAATGATAGGCAAATTCCCTCGTGATAGGCTGTATTGTTATGGTACCATCCTCAGTGAGGCCGTCAAGACGAGAAGTCAATTTGGTTGTGGAAGGTTGCCCATAAAAATATAAATATGTCACAGCAGTCGTACAGCATAATATATATATATGTATTTGCCAACGATAGATAGGCCATGAGCGAACCGAAGACCACATCAAGCAGCATGATGACATGGATTGTTCGATACTCCGACCCAATGCCCCGTTCGTCCGATTGTGTTGCTGTATGTCTGTCTGTATGATGACTGTTCATCTGTCTTGGCTGGTTGTTGTTCCAGATGTCTCGCCAACTCCGCGCTTGCTCCCAGCAGCTACTACTACTTGTGTCGTTCCCGCGAGCCTCTGGTAGAGGGGAAGAGATTTGTGCGACTTGTATCCAGCGTATGTATGTAATCTCTCTCTGTTGTTGTGGTACAAGAACTTAGGTTTTGTGGTGCAAACCACCAAACCCAAATATAACATGCTTGGAAAAAGACCGTTACACATTTCCAGATGGCAAATGGAATAATACCTACCAGGTACATACCACGGTTATACAGCTTATTGTGTATGCATCGATCAGCCTATAAATATATACCTGGCATGTCGCACCTCCCCGCCAAGTAATAAGACCACGGCCATGCACGGTGATAATGATTATACCCCGCTGCCCGCGCGTTGTCGAAACAACTGCAACCAGAAGACGGAAGTTGACGTGGGTCTGGTGCGGCTGTCTGTCTTACTGTATGTGCGTCGGGGTTGTTTGTCGGTTTGCCAGCTGTGTGTTTTTGTGACTGTCTCTTCCCTTCTTCCTACCTGCTAAAAAAAATGGTGAGAGGCTCTACTCTTTTATTATTATATTTATATTATTCGCGCAGCGGCATGCACGTCGAGGAAACAACCTTTCATCCATCAGCTTGATTGGTTGTGTTTTTCGGGGTCACATACGACGTACGTTTTGTTATTGTCATCACTGTTTTTTCTACATGGGGGGTCACACCAGTATTGAAGACTTCATGACCCATCAAAAACATCCACAAAAACCTATAACTGGTATATTCCAGATTTTTATTACACATATATTTGGTCTTGATTACGGCAGTGTACAAACTAATGCATAACCATAGTTAAATTCCCTCGGGATAGGCTGTATTGTTATGGCACCATCCTCAGCGTGGCCGTCAAGACGAAAAGTCAATTTGGGTTGGGGAATGTTCCCCATAAAAAAGAAAATATGTTACAGCAGTGTATAGCAGTCGTACGGCATATATGAAAAAGTCAAAAAAAAAAAATGGTGAGATCGAGGATTTCGTCCAAACTCATATTTTTTCGCTCAGTTAATTATTTCGATCGCACCTACTTACGGGTTTTATGCATGCATACTATTAATAACTACAGTAGTATGCTGGACGGAGTCAACGCACAGACGTCTTATTATCCCTTTTGCCACTGCACTGACTGTTCAGGATAACAAACAAGACTACGTACGAGTACAGCAGTAGTAATTCTAAGCGTATTGTCGCCACCACGGGAGTGCACTATTAACAGGGTTGACCAACTGAACTTATTGTACTTCTTGATGGGCTCCCATCCACTACGTAAGATAACTACTCGTATGTACCTGGTACTTAAAAAACTTCTTCATATTCACGGTATTTACTTTGTATGTGCGGTTCCTCGTCAATCAATTAAGCGCAGAAACTTCTTACTTTCTCCATGTGCCCTGAAACATACGAAACTATAATTATAGTCAATTGGTTGAACTCACAGTTGACGTATATATTTATACCTATTATATATAGTCATATCAGCTAAATAGCAATGAGAGTATGAGGGCCAAACTAACTTGTCCATGAAAATGTTGAATAACTTATATATTCAAAAGTCGGTTTTACCTTATTTTCACCGGTGGAGAAGTGGCGAATGCACATACTGCATTCAGTATACTACCTATTGTGGCATTCCCCAAACCAAAACAGACTGGCCACAGGCTGGCGTGTTGATCTACTCGCTTGATATGCTACTGGTGTGTATCTTCCCGTGTAAACACAAGGTAGCACGTCCGCTGTTGTTGTGATGGATATCCGGGCCGCTTGTCTTCAGAGCAAGGGAGGTATCGTGTTGCTTTAATTAGTCTTCGAACAAGAGGCCTTGGTCTTTAATCGAGTGCATAACGATTTCTTACGATTTCCTATTTTACGGGGAGCGGGATTCCTCGCCGAGCTGGGAAGTATACCAGTATGCAATGACAACAATGGCTATGTTAAGACCTCACCGATATACTTTTGTGGATGTGTCGCTCAGCGTCCATGCCTTTCCCGCCGTTATCGAGGATGTGTGCTATCTTGCCGGTTATATCATAGGCACGGTACTACTGCACTCAACAATAATAGTGTTCAGTACTCGTGTACCGGGTATAATACCCTTACTTAGTAGTTGTACGGCCGCATCGATTAAACTTCGATCGGTAGAAGTATTTTTGTTACCATGTAGTTGATGTTTTTTGGCCCCCCCCCTTGACAAAGCGAAAACGGCACACCACACCTCCAGAGGTTTCGGGTGGAAAGACAACGGGGGCGTTTCGTGATAACAGCAGGACGAAATAAGGAAATATATGTATATTACTGTGATTTTATTTTTCTTGGGTATAGAGTACCCGCCTGACTACGGTGTGAAAAACCTATTATCCGGGGTGAACATTCGTTTTTTGGAGCGAGGTACGCGGCGTCCACGATGTAGGCAACACAAGATTGTAAATTATAAGGCATTAGCCAAACATAGTTATACCCACGCACTTTGGGCCATTAATAGGCACGCTCCGTAATGTACACCGGAAACGGCTTCCGGGGCCCGTTTAATAATGGGCCTGCGCTCCATTGTAACTACAAATGGCTCGAAGTGCGTAAGTACACCTATTTTCGGCTACTCAATCTGTGTATATCCTGTTTTTGGCTTCAACTGTACCTATAAATGGCTCAAACGATCTATTTCTGTCAACTAAAATAGAGGCAAACAGCCACACATTCACCCTCGTTTGCTATGGAATGGTGTTCTGGACCGCGCCAACCGCTGTTTAACTTAGACCCTCTTAACCGCATGGTATTACTCTGTACATGTATGTACATACCAAATTGCTCCTACTACATACCAGGTGCACTACAGTATTTTGTGTATTGTACTTTCAGCATAACGGCATGGAAGCTCTCGTCCTTGTGGTTTCTCCGCATCGTATACTGTATGTGTGTGCGTAGGAGGGGTGTCGAGCTGAATACGTACGCATTGATCGTGACACGATTTCTCGCTTGTAGGTAATGCGTGATAACTCCGCCGTGTCATTGGTTGTACTGGTAGGGTCGGCTGGCTGACAGTCACGGCATCTATCTGATGTGGTCGTCTGTCTATATTTCAGTTGCCAAAAAGTGACCGTTCGAGCCATGTATAGGAAAAGTTAAAGCTAAAAATAGGTGATACGTATAAAATAGCTGTTGCGTAGATTGAGTAGCCGACAATAGGTGTACCTACGCATTAAGCTATTTGTATGTACAATGCAGCGCAGGCCCAATATCAGGCGGGCCAGGAGGCCGTCTCCTGTGTACATTACGCAGTATACCTATAAATGGTTCAAATTGCGTAGGTATACCTATTTTTGGGTAATGTCCTAAATTATATCCTCAGCTAAAGGTTGGTCAAGAACCCTTTGTCCAGAAGGAGGAGTACACCACGGCTTGCTCAGAGTGTATGTCTCATGTTATCGGGGGGAGGCAAAGCATACGGCACTGACGTCGAATGAACCAATCGAGAAAGCAAGAAGATCGACCCCATCCATGGTATACAGTAGTAGAAGATGCTTGTAGCATACGTAATCCTGTACTGGAATGTTCTCATCTAAATGGGTTGCCGAGGCCGCTCCATATATATATTTTAATTTTTAAAATATGTAAGACGAAGAAAATTGTAGACGTCTGGAGGGAAGTGCTTCCATGGGCGTATACCTCAGACTCGTTCCGCTGGCGGCTGATAATCGTCGTCGACGAGATAAAACACTTGAAATAAAAAACAGTGCTGATAATATGTACTTGCCGTATGATGAAGAGACTGGACGCTACCTCCCTTGCGCATTTCGTGGCTTTTTGTGCCACGTTCTGGCTCGGCAAGGCCTAACATAGTTTTCTACAACTAACCGTAGAGACAGTTGCACCTACCTCAAAACACTTTGTGACAGCACTGGCAAATCATTCGAAGACAGGTAGTGTACAAAAAGGCTACTGCCATGGTCGTAACTGGCAAACCGAGTGACACATTTATATCAGCCAGATAAGCTTTTAGTGATGACTTTACAACATAATTACAGTAGTAGCAATCAATCGAGTGCTATTACGATAAGTAGCATTAGAAGAACGAGGAGAGGAGTAATCTTATGGAGGGCCATCGTAGATAGGACCAAATGTTGTCGTCAAAACATGGGGACTCTCTAAGCGTTTGTTTTTGCAAAGTAAGCGCTATTTCCTATGGCCGCCCTATACTAGTAGCAGCAGCAGTGAGAGTCAGGGGTAGTTAACGGTCGATATGCAAATACCAAACATGTGTCGATTTTGCTCAATGAAGATGTTTCTGTGCAGAAGCAAGCCGCTCTCCGCCGCGGGCAAATCGTGTCCCACTTGCCTAAACGACGAAACTCGGAATGCAGCAGGAGGGGCCTTTTTCCGCTGTACATTGTACTAGCGAAAATATCAGAAATAAATCTGATCATTTCCGTAAGACGCCGATGAAGGACGTACTGTAGGCCGGGTACATGTTCAGGCTAGCTGAACCGGGTGAGACGTAATGTACTTCGAATCGCACCAAAACGAGAAATATGAGGAGCTCGTCGCATGTTCGGCATCGTCTGATTCGGTAATTTTCGCTGGGCGTTAAATAGCGATGCGGTTGATCCCGCAGTTTCCACGGAGTGTTTAAAGGCAATGCGGTTTCGCAATGCGGTTTCGGGTTTCGTTTGAAATTGTGGAGTGTGAGCAACTCGCACTACGCCAACGTTTATTTCGAAGAAGCCAGAGAAATCTAACCCTGCCATACGCATTTGTCCAGGCTGTCAACAATAAAGAGATATGTTTATGGACGGAACTAACACGTCAAGATCCGCCCCAATCCTGGCACAGACACTTATACCCAAGCTGGATCCGGATAAGTGCGTAATAAGGTTTGACGGTATGCTATATTACAAGGAAACGTCGTTATCGGGAAACTGTTCTCACACATGTTAATTGGGGGAAACGCTGGCCTTGAACAAAACGTATTTGAAGCGTCACCGTGTTTCTTGAATATTCCTGCTATATCAGTGATCCGTCTGCTGTTGGTTCAAATCAGCTCGCACGTAGTGCGAGCTTGCCGCGTCCGCACTCTCTGGCCTCGTGCATTGCGATGAAATTGTTACAAACTCGGTTTTGACACCCAGTTAACTCTTGTCGCGTATGTCATACATATTACCCACCAGCCAGCGGCAGTGTCTGACAAACTTCATTTCATGTCGTTTGGGACCAAGAAAAAGGGACGACGCTGACGAAAAATTGTCTTCTCACTCCGTTTCGTTTTCAGATCGATCCTGCAAGCAAGAACTACACCCCTCTACTTGAGGAGTACCGCTTCGCACGCACCATGAAGGGGCTTGTTCAATCGGTCGGCGCGGCTACCATGGTGGCCCTCAGCCTCAACACAGGGGTAAACGGCCAATCGCCGGAAACAGAACTGCCAGGGAACCACCAGGCTGGCCCGACGGATGTTGAAGCAGGGTTGCCCGGGGTAGCGAGAACCGACAGAAGGCATTTGATGGGTCGGGGCAGGAACGACGACGCTATGGATGTCAATGGCACGGTGAGTTCCCGGTAACTCGTGCCCCCGATCTCTTCAAAGGTTGCGATTATAAAGTCTAAGGCTCCGCGCCGGCGCGGCTGTGTATGCCTCCCGATCAATAACGTTAGGATCACTTGTCGTAAGCTCATTCGTACCGATAGTTTAACGGGCTATGTAGGTTTCCGATATCTCAACGATATTCCGTCGGTCTGAAGAATCACCGACAAATACAAATTTCATCCCTCGCTTTAACGCTTAGGGTTATCTGGAAAGGTCCCCTCTAGACAATTCAGTTTGTCATTTTGTAATCATGTAGACAAAATGAGTAGGTGTGTTGCAAGCACTTTATATTAGCGATGAAGCTCAGAGTGGGTACGCCACAGACGGTTTTCCTATGTACAACTTTGGCGCAGTTGTACGTGCGGTATGTCACTCTTTTCCTTTCGACGATGACATTGTGAGTGTTTGTTTCGAAGGCCCTGGTACATGAAGGCGACGACAATCAACCATGTACCGACGGAGAACTTTTGCACCCCACCACACCGCCGCGGTTGCTATAATCCCTGACTACTCCTTGTCGCTTTTGTTTTGCTGTCTGCTGGGTACCTATCACGTCACTCTCAGCCTCGCCAACGAGCTGAAAACATTCTTAACCAAAGAAACAACTTTGCGGAGATCGAGTTCTTCGCGTCAGAAAACACTTTCGACACCACCAACGGGGACCGGTCCTCCGCCGCTTCGTTCCACAAGACGCTGCCGCACGACGACCTAGGGCAGGTGCGATCTGATCCGAGACCCATGACTTTGATTCATGCATATCGTATACTCATACGGTCGCAAGGATAAAGTCGTATCCATGGTAATCCATGGCAATAAACAGGTTGACATCCAAAGTTGGTGTTGAGGATGCACATGCATGCCTGGTGCGCGGGTTTGGTAGCGATACTAAGCGCGGGGGGGGTCCGATCGCGAACTACGGGTCATTAATCTGTACCGGTTGCATCCCTCCTCGCAGAGCAAAGCCCCATTATGAAACACACCTGGGTCGGTCCAGTGACATGCGCAAGTGGCACGCGCGTGTCATTGTCGTTGGAGTAGCTTTGCCAGCTTTCGTAATTCGCAAGCATATCATTCATGAGGGAGTCACAACTCCGCCCATATTTGTCTCAAATAAATAGCTATTTCTTTAAACTCACTCCCAGCTCTGTTTCCACAATTACGAGCCGGATGTTTCCTGCAGTTCTGGCCCTCGTAGCGCGTTTCCGCCTCAGTCGAGTTGATGAAATGACTGACACCTCACCCATCTGCTAAGCTGGAGGAACACATTCTTGTTTTTAATTAGGTCCCTTACCCAATCATTTCTCTGTACATCACCCGAAACCATATTTTCGATCAAATAATTGTGCAGCTATTAATACTGTAGATCCATGGACCATATTGTGGTAAATGTGACAGACAATTATTTCACATAATTGAAATGACACCTAGCCCCGTTAAGGCCAAGGAGCCCCGTCGTTCAGAAACCGTCTAGTGAATAAAGTTGACATCCCTATCGTTAAACGCGTCACCGGCGACCCCTTTGTTTCGCCTAGCTTGAGGTGATTCCGCCTGAGCCACCTTTACTACCTGTCTTAGCCCCGTACTCTCCTTCAGTAGTTTATATCGGTGCGAGGCACATGATGCCATAGAGGTGCGATAAAGTCGAACACATGTCTTTCCAATCATGCTCTGCTCATCGAGGAAGGCATTCGCCTTCAACGTATCGGGGGTGACTCACCTTGTCCACTCTCGACCCCACGCTAATATATCTATCGGAAACCCTATGGGTACTTGGTATACCACCAGCACAGTTATGCTGTCTTAAAAACTTACCTCGGTCGTCACTGTATTGGCAACACTATATTACACTAGATTGCCCCACAAGTTTTGTTGTGGCATTAATGGCGTGGCCAGGTCGATGAAACCTTGCCTATACAAAACTCAAACATGTTTTTGCATGTTCCTTTGATACGTCGTGGGCTATGATTGTTTGTCAGGTGGACCCCGATGCGTTCGACCTCCTGGTCGAGTGCATCGCCGAGAGTGATTTTGACAAGTGCGAACAGGTGCCGGCCGGGGACGAAAACGGCTTCCTGATCCAACCAATCGGTGGTACCGCCGTCGACATGGCTGGAGCCGTCAGGTACGTTTGGTAGTTCGCAACCTTTAATACTGTTTCAATGAGTGAGGCTTGTCCATCACTGACATCGGTTTGAGCTGGGACACTGCTCCACGCGTCGACTGCTAGTAGACCGCCCGACGTGTTGACCCCGATTTTCTTTGTGCGATGGTTGAGCTTTGCTGTATACCCCCAGCCGTGGTTGTAGACCGATTTTTAACAGGCATATTTGTAGTGATATCGACTTTACCGACCCCAAAACATGGCGAGCTCCTAGGGTGGCACACGGCAGGTTTATGCTTAATCGGCGGTTGGATGAGTGCAATGCATATTTTTCACCTTGTCAAGAGTATCAGATACAACCCATTCAGGGCCTTCGGGGCCGCATCTAGAAACCCATTGTACATTGTTAGAGCGGAAGGCGTCAGTTATACTTTTCCAAGTGCGTTGTACGGTATTTGGTTCCATACTGTATTTCCCCCCACACCGGCATGGCCCTCCTTGTCTGTTGAATGACGTTTCCTATAAGCTTTCCTCCTTCTTTCCTGTGTCCCATTTTGCCGCTATCTCGGACGATGACATCGATGGACTCCCAGTTTCCGTCGAAAACATAGCGCATGCCCCTTCTTCCACATTCCCCACCGCACCCGTTTGAACGACGTATTGATATTGCTCCATCGGTTACCACTTCCTCCACGTCGTCGGCGCTTCTTTCTTCTCCTTTGCAACAACATTGACCCCCGCGCTTGGCGACGTTTATTGCTCCTGGCGGTGGGCCTAAATGCTGTAATTTATTTCGGTTGGTGGCTTCTGCTACCCCCTGACCTCTACGGCTCCGTGTTTGTCGTTGGACTACGTATACCAGTTCCGCTGTGACCGTGCCGAGTGCACCGGCGATAAACTCCGAGGACCTGGTGAGGGTGTATGCTACATACGAGTAGGGTAGCAGCACGTTTCGAATATATATATATGTCACTGGGAGGGAGTTCCTGACGCATGATACGACATATGTCCACAATCTCCGAATACAACCCCAATAACAAGTATTAAGGCAATTTGTGTAGTCTTGACCGGATAAAGGATCGATGCCAAGGGCTAGGACTATATCGTGCTGGTTTTGTAAAAAACAATGATGTTGGGTTGTTCCTCTTAGCTTAGAGGTCTCTTTGGTGGTAGATTGTTCGACCAAAATGTGCCATCCCTATTGAATCAAGCGTTTCGTCGTGTGAGGAACTCCTCGGTATCCCTAGGGTGTTTGCCGCACAATAGCTTCCGTTATGTACAAAGAGACCGGAGGAGATTTCACAGGGTTTAAGGCTGCATAGTTTGATCACGCCATCAGTTGTGGCTGGGGTTTGACGCGTCTCAAGGGCATAGACTCCGAACAACCACTCAGAACAACCAAGGAATGCCCCTATCGTACACGGATCTGAGACATGTATTGTGTCCATATACTCGGTAAATAAAGTGCGCAGTCATATACCTCTCTTTGGTATGTTCAAAGTGAAATGCTTATCGCCATAGTATTGACCAGCACGGTGCCCTATCATGTTTCCGCCCTCGTGCCGACGATATTTTTCCCGGGTTCAGTATGTTGGCTTCCGCGCTGGCTTTGTTTCGCCTGGATAAGTACCGTGGGGAATATCGTTTAGCGTTTCAGCTCGGGAAGAACGGTACCTTATACCTCGGGGACAACTCCTCCCCCCAAACCCACAGCGTCCGTATACAGTTTTGACGACTTCGAAACCTCCCGCTGTACTGGCGCTAAGCTTAGGATACCCCTGTCGCCGTCGTTTACAGGCTGCCCAGTTGGCGGAACTGTACTGGATGTCATTGACGAGGGACGTACCGTTCAGCAAGTACGGTGAAGACGAGGACACCATCGCCGCCGCAGGTAACAGTCTTATGCTGCTCCAAAAGTGGTCAACCCGGCTGATTACCTTTTGTTTTGCTTGAAGAAAAATTCTATAACGCGGCATGGTGTCCTTTATTGTAGACGTTTCCACCGTGTTTGGCTCAACGCACGAGAAGCTGACTTCTCTACTACCTATATAAGATAGCAGTACATGAAATATCGGCTATTACGGGGGAAGATAGTGCATTACCTGGTAGGACCTAATATTGGACGCATGCTACGATAGAGGTGCGCCCTGATATTAGTGAGCTCCTAACTTGAGGAGCTCCATACGTCGTCGAATACTGGGTTTTGGAGGAAAATCAAACTACTACCCGATGAACAATGCCATGACCTGAATCTAGTATGAAAAATATTACAACACAAGAATGAAATTCCAACGATATTGGGTTAAGGGGCCCTATCATTGCGAAAACTTTTCGGTCAACAAGTGCTACCTCTACATCGCATCACGCGTCATTGTTCGAAACAAATTGCAAATTTGTTGGAAACAAGTTGCACATTTGTTGGAAACAAATTGCACATTTGTTGGTCCCCCGTAGTAACGGGTTTGTCTGAAGTGTTTGTGTCGTTGCCGACCGAAAGGTTTCCCGGGGCAGTTACAAAGTTGAAGGTTAATTATGTGTGTTTCAGTACTGCTCCTCCCGGAACGATGTGGCATGCCTTACAGATTCCGTCGCGTTTTAGCGACGTCCCCGTCTACGATAGACGTCATTTCTCGTGGGACAGAAGAGTAAATGTCATTCTGAGTGGTTGGGTGCAAGCATTGTTCCGGTCGACGGCGTAGGCAGACTTAGACCGGCTTTTGTTTCCAACCCTCGAAATCCACACGGCCCGCCAGTGTATTGTTCGTAGGGACCTTACTGCAGGAAATGCACAGTTGTGGCTACCTTTAACCCATCTCGTACTATCTTCGACAAACCTCTTGCCTATCCTCGATCCCACGGACCTCGCAGACAATTTGGCCACCATGCCGGATTTCGCTAACATGAACGGGGTGGCCGTGGGGTCAGATGGCAGGGCGGACCCGCTGTCCCAGCTGTTTCGATCTACTGTCGTCGGTGTTGAAACGGGACCCATGATTTCCCAGATGGGGCGCCTGCGAGAAGTAGTTCAGAGTCGGCCTGTTTTGCGGTTCTGAATTAAGGCCTTGTGAAGTAAACACATCATATGTTTTCCATCCTTGATTTATTGGCAAGTGACTCATCAGGAGCACTCGTACTGACCATCGAGCTATCGTTTTGGAGTCGTTATATTGTATTTGGGTCGCGTGTGTCGGGTTCTGTTGTCAGGTTTGGCATTCAGCTAGCAGGACCCGCAATTTCATAAAGCTTGTGTCCGAATTGTTTAGTGCTGACACCTCAGTAGAGCGTTTTTCCTTGTCGCGTTTGCAGCATTTTTGCTTCCTCCACGTATCTCAAACACCCCCCTACGCCATGAGTTCGGTGCTTTACTGTTTGTGTGCAAGCTCGTCATACAATGGAACAATCTGACGGCACTTCCCTAAACCTCTACCGGCCCTTCTTACCGCATGTCGACTCTTTTTCGAAAAAACGCCCCCAGCTCCTTGTGAAGGACTTCACTCTGGACTCGTTGACGGTGACGCCTCGGCAGACGACCTTCAAAACCGGGATAGACTACATGACCGACTACGACGACTGGCTGTTCATTCAGGTTAGCGAGCGACATACCAGTTTCCCTTGGTTTTCTTCATATTCCCGGAAATGCATCTGACTGATCGAGGTAAAGTTGCCTGCGCACTGCTGGAAATGTCAAACGCACCGCTGGGTATGGCAAGCGCAATTCCTTTTTTTTACAAACCCGCTTTATGATAGGACGCAATATGTGGTACTGCAGGGGAGCGTGAACCCAACGGATAAATAAAGACGGCTCGCCTCACGGCGGCCATGATAAGGTGTTGGGGCGGCTTGCCCCAACACTCGCAATTTGTGCCGGCAGCGGTCCTGCCGGCATTGCGAAAAACTAATAATCCAGAATTCTTGAGCTGTAGCAAAATGTAGTTTTACGTAGGAATGCGGAGTTTGTGGAGCCGTGATTGGGATTCGGATTATCGGTTATCAATGCGAGTAACGGGAAATCAGGGTACAAACAGTCTACCGACCAATACCTCGTGTTGCACCAGTCTCGTATACCTCGTGTTGCACCAGTCTCGTATACGTGGCCTACGAGAGCGAGGGTACCCACGAGAGTGTCGGAGTAGAAGGCCAGGGAGAAGGCAGAGCGGGCACGTCGGTGGTCGCTTGGCTGGGGACGGAGGATATAGCGTACCAGCAGGGCTCTGCTTTACGGGACAGCAGCGCCAACTTGAATTTGATCGACTTCGCGGTATCGACACTGTGTTTCCTCGTGCGTTAGCATGGTACCAAGCGTCTTACTCTCGCATACTGCATGAATCTACCAAGCATGTTGACGTTCCTATACCGATCAGATACTATTCAAATAGAAGACAGCGAGGCAGGCAGCAAACGCTCACAGCCACCATGACGATGATGGTACTAGTACACCGTAAACGCGCCGGGAAGGGGTTGTCGTGGAACACTGTAACTGAACCAGGATCTTCGTGTCTTTTCCATTCAGTTGCCTAGACATCATAATCTCAAATACATGTACGTCTCCCTGGTGCTTCCTGTGTCCATAGAACGGAGGCAGCCCTGAATCTTCGGAGGCTGAGGACTCGGAGAAGCGGTACATCCGCAATGCCCGCGACCTGTCAAGGCTGGTTGTTACCGACACCATCTACACGTGAGACACTCATCGCGGCCTTTTAGTATCGAAACGCTTACCAACCTGTTCCAGCCGACGCCTAATATACGTTGGTGCGGTCCAGCATGCGTCCACAGACGAGGACCCAATGTATACACCCGGCGTTTGCGCGGTGTTAAGTGCGTCGTTTCCGTTACTGTCACTGTCTTGGCTTCGAAAGGAGATTCTCGTTTGTCTTGGTACTTGGAAAGTGTCGCTTATTGGGCACATGGAAACGTCCTGCCTTCGACAGCAAATAAACAATGAATGGAATATTGTTTAGGTATGCATGCTAGCGGCGGGTGTAAGAAATTGTGTGCATGGGGATGGATGGAATTGATGAATTGCCTACTTGAGCTTTTGTGGATGAATAAACTTAGCGGAAGGGCAAGAACAGTTCCGGAGGAGAATGTGGTCCAAACAAATCAAACTAGAGATTTCATAGAAAACTCAACGCAACAAACCATTCACATATCGCAGGGAGGCGTTCCGAGGTGCGCTCATCCTTCTCGCGGAAGGGGCCATCAGCGGTGGCGCCAACGGCCCGTACGCGACTAGCAGCCGCCAGAGGGGATTCGTCGGTTTCGGAGTGTCCCACCTGATGAGAATTCTCGGCAGCGCGGAATCGTCCCAGAGGGCCTCGTGGTACCAGAAATGGAACGTGCACTTGTTCGCGCGCCCCGAGGTGAGTATCATCTGGTTCATTTGGTGTTTTAACCACTTGCTGTGTACCGAACCACGGTGGCCGACGGGTTCCAGCCGCGGTTCAAAGGAACGTGTGATACACAGCTCCCAGAATGCAGGAACACTTTGTATATCGTGTCATGCACTTAGGTTATACCCCTTCTGAAGACGATTCAAAACTAGTTATTGCCCTTAGATGTTATCCCATGATAAAGTCAGACCTCAATAAGCTGATTGGCGTGCCCCCTCTCCCCCCCACCTCCCCCCTCCCTGCCAAAACGAACTCTCTTTCATCACTAATTTGCCCCACCGTATGACTCTGTTGTTGTCACCTTCAACGCTATTTATGATCATTGAACCAATCGGGCAGGCCGTAGCCGGAACCCTCCACAACGTCTTCTACGGAAAGCTCAATGTGGAGTTCCACGAGTCACTTCTGGACAACGAGGAGCTTCTGGGTAGAGTCGCTTCCAAAAACAGACGGACCAACGGACGCGGAGGGAGGCGAGGGCGCACCTACCTGCTGTCTCAGGTGAGACCAACTCAATTGCGCTGTACACCAACAGTAGGAGGGTGATATATGAAACACGGGATCTGCAGTTGAACAATGAGACCCCGGGTACTCAGGCCTCTGTGGCGTGAAATCGCCTGCAGGCTGTACTCCACCTGCTGTGCCACCGGGATTGTGGTCGTGGTGGCTGTTTGTGGCCATATTGACTAAGCCGGCAAACATTTCGAATATGGTTCCCACCGCTTGGTTGGGCTGGTAAGTACCCTGTCCGCATCACGCAAGTTAAAACACCTCCGCGCCACGTGTAGACGATGTATATCCTTGGAAGGCACGGCGCGACAGTCCACGCCTACCCAATATAATGCAACATACGTTGTCAACATGCGTCGTCACACCCAAACTATACTGTCCTAGCTAGGAAGCTTGGGTCGGGTACGCCGGAATATCTCATTATGCCAGTTTCGTCAATAGTCCGGTAGCAGCAATACTCATAGCAGTCCTCCTAGCCGGTGATATGGAAGACAAGACAAGAGTTTGTCTAGCCTTTTCCGAACTTATTAGCGCGGGCATTGACGGTATCGGGAACCTAACTGCCGTTAGATGTACATGATGCCAAACGCATGGTCCCCGCATAGTACGTCGAATTTATGTATGAATCACATAAGTTTAAGTTTATTGTGATCCGTGTGCTCCTATTGGGCAGGCGGTCAACGAGGGCTCGCCATCTCACCCGTTGTACCCCGCTGGGCATGCAGTCCAGAACGGAGCCTACGCGACGGTACTTAAGGTAAGTTGCCGTGGACATTCAGACCACAACAACCAGGACACCATATAAAGACTTTGCTTAGCGCCCGTTCGAATAAGAGCAGCACCTGAAGAAACAGCAGGCACCTTAATGCAACAGGTTTATTAAATAGCTACACACATACGATTGGAACGGACAACGAATAGTCACTTTGTGGGGCATTGATTGTTGCTGCTCGAGTCTGTCCGGTACCGTGGTCGGCTCAACCAACACTTTGGTGCGTTTCATTTGGCCGTATGGGTTTCCTCGGAGCGTGAGTAATATCAAAGATCCGAAACATGTACCTAAGGTTACCCTCCGTATGCATATAATATATATGTAAATTTTTGATTGGCGTCGATTGGTGACGCCGCTGTAAAACACGCCTGTCGCTGCGTGAGCTAGACAATCAGTGTATCGAGTCTTTCTTTGTTTTTGGCGGTCACGACAGCTGGCCCGTAGAGTTAAATACATTGAGCAGGGTGTAGAACCTGAAACCCACACAAGGGGAATAATCGTATCACGTAGTGTACACCTGGTATATGATAGGGCGCCCGCGAGGCACATTCACACATGGTACACCCATTGCAGTTCCAAGAAGCGGCCACACACGCGAGCTACGATATAAAAACCATTTTGAGCTGGACAGTGTTATGAATGATCGGCCTCCTTAACACATATTCGTGGGACTTTCATTCTTGTGTTGCAATGGGTATACCTAGTCTAACAAATAGTGTTTAGACTACTGCAGGTATAGAGCTGCTAAAATTGACACCCTCAGACAAACCACGGTGCACCTCTACCGTATCCCATACATCCAAGCCATTTAAGCAAAGCTGACGTCCATACGCAAGATCGCTTCACAAGAGTCTCTTAATGGGGTGCAGCTCACCCTTCATGCGACTTGGTCAACACCTAACGGCGCTTCGTACCTGATAGAAGCGATGTCTGCCTGGTTGTTGAAAATACAACGTACTCTGTCCCGGCACTGTACGGATGCAAGGATATATGGCCATACAACTACTATACGCCTATGCATGACTATGGAGCACACCCCCCCGAGTGCCCGAATGGTCACTGTCGACACATTACCCTTACTATGGTAGATGTAGAACCGACGTTGTCTGAGGACACCAATGTGAGGAGCTCCATACCTCACCTAAAAGCTTTGATTTTGGAAATGGCAAGCATAGCTCGATGAACATTGCGGCAACACAGAGAAGTCGAGATGCACATTCCAACGTTCTACTGTGGATAAAGAACGATGTATGTTACTTTGTAAATCAACCATGGCGGTTCAGGCCATGTTATGGGTATCCTCGCAATAGAGCCCCCCCAGTCAGGAGCGAGTCCACGAAACACGAGTTATGTACATACCTTGACCGTAGGCTGTGTCGCGTACGAACCGATACAACTCCGACTGAGGCGAGAGTACCATCAACGATAAATTAAATAGAACTATCGTACATACATTGGTTGACACTGATTGCAGTTTTGGGTCTCTAACTTTAGCCGAATCCTTGCATGTGCAACCTAGGCTTTCGTTGGACTGGAGAGGGGGTCCGAGTGCTTCGACGAACCCGTGTTCCCCGACGACGAAGGGTTGGAACTTCTGCCCTACGACGGCTGCCTCACCTTCGAGGGGGAAATCAACAAGCTCGCCGTCAACGTCGCCTTCGGCAGGTATACATATGTATATATGCAGGAACAGAGGGGATAACATGGCTTGGATTGCCAGCAGCAATGAGTAGGCAATTCTTCCTAAACGATGTTCGTATTCCCGATTTGATCGACAATCAAATATTCATTTTTGGTTAAGACACACAGCCCCCTGCGAATTTTTCAAGCTGAACCTAAAATGCTTGGTCATTCACGATAAGGATACTAAGGGAAATCAAATATATCTTGATAGGCCCGCAAAACGTATCTCGTGATAACGTTCAGTATTCGGGAGGTTGGGGTTAGGGTTAGATTTAACAGAACATGGATGAACCAGTAGGCCGCTCCCTTACAAATGACGAGCTCTTGTTTCATCGATACCTCCAGGCGGCCGATCCGATGCTGCTTTGACGTATAATAATGGTATGATCGACAGCTATCACGAATGACTGCCGCGCACATTACATTTAAATGATACGGAATGCGTCAGTACGTCCAAGCAACGAAATAACATTCGTCCTCAATGACAAAGTCATTAGGACAAAAGGGAAATCGTCTCTAAAATTGTAATTACTGACCGGTCTTCTGTCGCATTACCCTCCACAACTAAGTTAATTGCGCACGCTATATTACTGCGGCTCGTTTTAATGTTCATACTGTAATGTTCTGCTGTGGGTTTTTAGGCAAATGTGCGGCGTTCACTACCGCACCGACAGCGTGGAAGGCCTGCGCCTCGGGGAGATCGCCGGCGTCCGGCTGTTGCAGCAGGTGAACACACTCCAACGCTAATATACTCCCAATCAATGCTGCCAATATCACCAGCCTGCAGACGAATCAAGAGGGCAAACCCACATTTTTCTATAATTTCCGTAGCCTCAGTAGCTCGTCCCCCTTGCGTTTGATCAAAACCCGTTTCAGCCTACGCTTGTTGTTTTTGGGCACAAGTTGCTTGGATTTAGATCGTGATGTTGGTTTCCTGGGCAGTACACTACTGCAGATGAATGGGCTGGTACTAAGCTCGCCACCCGACATGGCGCGCGGCATGGTGCGATAGGGATACATGTGTACGTACCTGTATACATACACAGCAATTTTCGGGTTGAAACGTTCCCGCTTCGAAGGGTCCGCTCCTCAACGTTTTCTCCCTTTTTGTATACCTATATTAGACTCATTCAACGGTAGGCGTTCGCTGCCCGTTTCGCCTCCTGAGGCAATGTGTTGTCACTGGGACCGGCTGACCTGCTTCACTGGGTAACTACCGGCTATCTTGATCATTGGTTTCTCGTATATATCCGGTTATTGGTTTTAGGATTACTGGCATATGTAGGTCCTACAAATGTTGAGTTTTGTTTACACAAAAAGTCTATCTTCGAAGTTGTGATTCGAGTCCATGATATATTGAGCTCCTTTTCTCGTGTGAGGAGATCAGAAAATATGCCGCGACCCCTACAGGGTGGCATTGCTCTACATTGGCAGGGCATGGGAATACTAAACGGAAAAACAACTTAAGTCTATGAAATAAATTTATGTTTGGGTGAGATATAACGCCCCTGAGATTCGGCGGTTTCTAGAAATAGGGCGCTATACTCATATGATAGCATCGGTCCACACTGACGGCCATCCCCGGGAACTAGCGAAATAACACCAATGGAGGTCAAAACAGGGAACCTAGGGTCATATACGAAGTAACACAATATCAATGCACGAATTCTAACTCTGTTTGTAATTCTGCACACGGCTCTCGTCGTGTTGTTTTGCAGGAGATCATGGGATTCCCCGAGAACGCAGGATTCGAATTCCGGCTCATGGCGGGCGAAACTATCAGGCTCGAAGCCGACGGCTCTTTCTTCATCAACGACAACAAATGCCGCTCGGAGAATTTCCAGGGGGTTGACGTGTGCTAACTTTTACCTGTACGAGTTACACCTACAGCAATAGCTAGTAGGCAGAGTACAGGATAGTTGTACGAGGTATTGAAGAAGGACGACGAACAGGAATGTGGTGTTGTATTACTGCTGTGGCGATGTTTGCGAAGTGTTTTGCGTAGTGATAACGGGTATCAACGAGAGTGTGTGTGAACAGCCGAGAGTGCTTGAATGTGAGTTGACGCGTGTTGTCGCAATCCCTACAAACACTACAACGGCGTAAGTGTTCGCTTTTGTAGTAGGGCAAATAATAGGAGGGGGGGTTGACTTGGGTTACTCGCCCGATATACCTTGACGAACCTTATGGAAAACTTCGTCTCATCGGGGGACCTCATCTAATATGAGTTTAAACTATTATCGTTGAGCGATCTTTGCAGTAATAGTATCGGGACACTTGCCTATCGAGAGGGGTTGCCGGGGTGCAGATACAAAAGCAACTGCGCCCACATAATACTTGGTCGAAGGAGGTAACTCGCGCGAGATGTATTCAGCGTGATGAGAAGCCAAAAGGCTTCCAAACATGTCCCAATAGTGCATCGTGTTGTGTGCAACGCTTTATAGTTGCCTTTTAGATAGCCCTGTGTTATGTAAAATAGTATCAAGGTACGAAACCGGCGGAGATGTTGGAGCGACGAAGTTTGATGCCAATTCTTACGGTGGGGACAAGAGTAAAACCTGGAGGGTACGCTAGGTCGACACCTTGATCGAATATACTCGTACATGATTATCTTTTTATGTTATTTCGGCGATCGTGCGGGTGCCCTGTGAGTGGTGTCAGTAAAGTAAACAGCGGGCGACAATTTTGTCACACAAAAGCGTATATGTTCATGCCCGGAATATATATGGCGTGCCTCTGGATGACGCTGAGTATTGAGATCAACAAAGTTCAAGCGAGAAAGCGCAGGCGAGAAAGCGCCAGAACGAGCGACAGATATAAAGCTTAGGGCAGTTCACGATACGACAAGAATAATAGGGGACGTGTATGTACCACTAAGGGTAAAATAGTGTTCTGGGCGCGTGCTACGTTTTTCACGGAACGCCACGTTTTGTTCGCGCGGGGTATAACTGATGGGACTTCTCAACTGGCGAACTGCAGGCAGTCGTAGTATGTACGAGTACGCCATCGCTGTTGTCTAAAAACGACTCGTGTTTTTCTATGTTTGGAAGTCGCTTTGGGTTTCCTTACTTTCTTTTTTGGTAGTTCTTGCGAGTTATCTGTGTTGAAACTCGTGATACACATTACCGTATTGCAAGTATAGTCATACATATATATATGTGTGTGTTTCGCTTTAAAAGTACTCTACGAAATACTCGTAGACCGTAAGACCGTTATTAATCGAATTTTACTTACTGTAGATTATCCTCAAAGTTTGTTGGGAGGCGCGGGCCTCTTTCTAGGGGCGTCGGAAGCTTACCCTTACTTTTTGGCATAGCATGGCTCCGTTTGGTGGCTGCAAGATACGCCTTAATATAATATATATGACGAGCAACGCAGTATTGAAAAAAAGCCTCCCAATGTTGTAACTCCTGCGAGTACCTTGGGCCGGTATTTTTGTTTTGAATGCCCGGGTGGAAGTGTAGTCACGAGTTGTACCTGTTCCTCCCGAGTGAGGAGGTTAGCCACCGGATTCGTTGGTGTGTTTGTTTATGTTGTGTTGTTGCTAGGTTCTAGGAGGTTGTATTCATGTTGTGTAGCCGAATATCGGTCGCACCTCGGGCTTTCGCGATTCACAAGCACGCCTTCGTGCGGCAGGAGTCAGTAGGGTTAGCGCACACTCTTTGTGACAAGTGATGTGGTTGGTCGTGTTTGAAATGCCTGTTGTTTGAATATTGACAGAAGTCGTTGTTTGTGTTGTGAAGCCGACATCCCTCGTGTAACGTACTCTGCAGTCGCGTCTAGCGACTCCTTGATGTATATTACCGCTTAAAGTAAATGTACAATCATAAAATTGTATTTCTCAGTTTTAGCGTATTATCCACCGTGCACTAAGGGGAATTTAAGGTGTTGTGAGGGAAACGGTCGCCACGTAGATCGGTTTTGGCGTTGTGCTGATCGTGGGCCCTAGACGGATCACCTTCCACTAGTTCCTTGTGTCACATTTTATAGTCTGGCAATATGAAAGGGCCAGGCGTGGCCTGGGCAATGTCGTTGTCTGCATACCGCACTCATACGTATGAGCGACATCCATCCACGAGGGTAACACTACGGAATGGGCCGTGGCCGGCAAGCACTCTCAACACATTTTTGGCGGGCCGCAGTAGTACTCCGCTTGCCATTTACGTTGCATATCGGTCGTTCATACCGACTGAACAATATGTCTTTATCGACGATACGCGTTGGCATGTGTACCTGGATCAAGTTCAAACCCATGGCATCATTCTCAGTTGGTGAAAGGAAACAGCACACAAAAGCACGAACACCCATTTGACTGGCAGTCAGAATTGTGGATTTCCACGTCATTTTCCCGAAAACTGGGAAGCTTACCGGTGCTGAGTCTTGTCTATCGGCTGTGAATTCGCCACGCCTGTCAAATGTCTGTATGCATTGCATCCTGTTGCTTGGGGCATTTAACCCGATGTCCAGCTCTAGGGTTTTCACAAGGCAAGGTGGTGTGCTGGGCAGCGTGCCGATACTACACAACTATAACGGCGCAAGCCTGCGGCACGTCGCTACAACGCCGTAAACGACACCCCTGACGGCCTGCCCGCAATTTCCACCCAACAGAAACGCCACCGTCGTGTGTTCAAGACGTTACAACAGCGCACCAAGCTCGCCATTAAGTTGCTGGTACCGCTGCTGCGTCACTCATGCGCTGCGGTTTCTTCCACACAATGTTTATGTTCTCGCTAACGTGAGGATGGTTTGTCCTCCGCGCTCCCCAAGTGCAGAGCAAAACTCACTATAGGTATTTGGCTAGTTACCTACACCAGCCCCTTTGAGACCCCGATATAGCAAACACTACAGTAATTAATTTTGAAGGATCCAACCAATGATATGTCTACGAGCAGGGTGACCACGACTGGTAGGATACTGCTGCACCCATGCCGCACCCAGCTCCTTGCATCTTCAGTCGGGGGCCGATTTCAATCAGCCGTAAATCACGCAGTGTAACCGATGCCCTATTTGTCGTCACCTTTATACAAACGCAGCTTTCCAATTTTTAAATCCTGACAGAGGGTTAACGGGGAAATAAAACCACTCGCCTGACGCAAGGCGATCGACCCCTGAATGCCAAGTGACACACGCTTGGCCGCAATACCTACGGGTAGAGACAGCGAGGCAATACTGCAGTGTGGCTCTTGGAGCAATTGCGACTACTAGTACTAGCGTATACTTGACCCAGCCCTGGTATACACATAGCACCCCGCTCCATACGTCCTCCACAAGCAACTCCGCCTCACAAGTGGTATTGATCTCACCCTTCATGCGACTCGCTGAACACATCACGGCGCTTCGCGCTTGGTGCTAGCAATGCCTGCCTGGTCAATGAAAATCCGACATGCTCCGTCACGGAATTGTAGAGATGAGAGGCTATATGGTCATACGCCTACGGCCATGCATGAACATCAAATACATCACCCCTATATGGCACGGGCCAGCACTTTCTTCGCTGTTCAGCACTTTCTTCGCTCGTTGACTCACGTCTAACTTTGATAACTTAAAGTGTGGCTCTCTCGGGGAATGTTCGGGTGTGCCGACAAATACAAAACTGTGGGAAGAAGGAGCGTGAGAGACGCATTGGTGGGCTCGCAATCGGTGGTGCTTTGTTTGCGCGAAACGGCAACGGGCAACCGTCAATGTACACACGAACACGCATTGCACACACGCGCGAAGAGGTGATAGCTCTCTCTATACAAAGCTAGTCTCTGACCGAGTGTTCGCATATGTTTACTTGAACCTGTGCACAGGCAGACGATCCATTAGCTGGCAGAGACATGACCTCGTTCAAACCTCTACACGGACGATCGCACCCTTGACATCAATGCCGGGACTATTTGAGCTTACCCACGGAACCAACGAACCGACTGGCAGTTACACTTGCGTAGCATCCGCATGATCGATACCTTGCAAATCGGATATATGGGGCTTTGCCTCGCCGTGAAGTCTGGACGCGCCAACAAGAAAACACTAATAATCTGAGCAAGCCTGATAACCTTGTTGTGACGATATATTTCCAACAAGGTGAACACAGCCAACGCTGTAGGAGTTCGGGTAACGCTCGCTCCGGATCACGGTTCATGTACCCAATATTCTATGTAAGCGTTGCAAAATATCGGGAAGTGTATGTTCTTATCAATATGATTTGTTCCCGTCGGCCAATATGGACGCGGAAGTCACCTCTAGAGTACTTTTGAAGACACGGGACGAAACAAGGCTGCCTGGCTGTTCTGCAGCAAACGCAATTAATTGCAGTAGTATGCGGTAATGCGTTGATCCTTTGAGGTTGTTAATTTGAGGGTGATTATTTTTTATAGATTTTTAGAACTTATAACTACAGAGGTCGGCATGTGACTTTTCCCGAAATTTATGAAAAGTTAAAAAAAACGTAGAATCACGAAACAAAACGAACAGCCCAGAATGAAGATACGTTTCAAAACCAAAGGTTATTTGCCGCACCGATTCGTATGACGAAACAGAAGGCATGCTTGGCAATACAGAGAACTTGAGCTCCCTTCTACTCGATGCCGGTGTCATTTGAGCTCTTGTGGCCGGCACAATGCTGTCAGATTTGCCGTCAAGGCTTGTGTCTCCGAGCTGCTGCAAATTTGCAAATCGCTCGTCCCGAGTACGCCTTCTAACGAAATTAATGAGGCTCGAGCCAGCATCTTAGCCCACCGAAACCAAGGTTGACATGCACGCCACAACCCACAGGGCCATTGTAACGTCTCCCGTTTCCAATCTCCTTGCTTGTATCGTTCGCGGGCTCAATTTCCTCGTACTCGTTCGCTGCAGGTACTGCTGTAAGAAATGCGCAAATTACTAGTACTCGAACCAAAATATCTACAATAATATCGTTTCGCTGATCGAGGAAACTTACGCAGATTCTGCTGCTTGTAGGTGCAACTCGTGCTCAACCTAGGGAAGAGGGGCGCAAGGGACATTTGGTGTGGCTGCTGTCCTCTACTAGAGGGTTCGAGTAGAGCAATCGGCGACGCAAATGGTCTCGCCCTTCAGAGGTAGGGCTGCCCTCCGTCCATGTTCGCCAAGAGAGACATGTATCCCGAAACCTCAACAAAGCAAATCAAGGACCAACTTAGAACAGCACCTCGTGCTCCCTCGCCAAGGCACCCCATGCCCAGCTTCAGCCTCTCAAGCGGTCCCTCTGACCTCGGGAGACGACCTCAAGTCGTCGCAGCCAAAAACAAGCCTCCATCAGCGAGGTTTCAGCCTGTGATCCACGAGGATGATGTAGACGATAACCGACGCGCGGCGACTCCACTCACTTCTGATACGAACGAGTACGAGCAGATTGATCTCGCGAGCGATGCAAGCGACGAATTTTGTAACGGCCGACGTTACAATGACCCTGTGGCTTGTGGGGTGCATGTCAACCTTTTTTCGTTGGGCTGCGATGCTGACTCGGGCTCTTTTAATTTTGTTAGAGGGCGTACTCGGGACGAGCGATTTGCAGATTTGCAGCAGCTCGGAGACACAAGCCTTGCCGGCAGATCCGAGAGCATTGTGCCGGCCACAAGAGCTCAAATGACACCGGCATCGGGTAGAAGGGGGCTCCAGTTCCTTGTGTTGCCAAGCATGCCTTCTGTTTCGTCGTACGAATCGGTGCGGCAAAATACCTTTGGATTTGAAACGTATCTTCATTCTGGGCTATTCGTTTTTATTTATGATTCTACGATTTATTTTTAATAATTATTTTACGTTTCATAAATTTCGGGAAAAGTCACATGCCGACTCCTGTAGGCCTTTGTGTTTGGGGAGGACCGCTATTAATAGTCGAAGTTCTATGTATTAATAGTACTTTAGACCGTCTTGACCAACGCTAACGTCACACTAAGCCTTGAGCCAGCCAATTCGGGATTTTTTCCAACCGCTGTAGTGCACTGCACGTAATGCCTGTCTGGCCTAGGTTAGGTGCATTCGCGTTAGATGCCAGGTATACTTTTGCGGCTACTCCAGTACCACTATAAAATTCAAACAAAAAGTGTCCAATCATCATCATAGCATTTACGCCGGAGCCTAAAAAAAGCCCCTCATGAGCCGAACCCAGGACAGTTCGACGCGAGAGAACAGGTGAAAGAGGGGCTGACGTTTTCTGCTGACAATGTAAGGAATGTTTCTATGCGTGGTATATATACGAATTATATTTGGTGTGATATATTTTCCTGAGGTATTGTTACTCCATTCCAGACATTTTTTGGAGCCTCTCCTGTGACAACCGACCATATTTTTTTCGCGAACAATTATTATGTGATAACAACAACTGCGGAAAGGTCCTAGTGGTCAATGCATATACACTGCTGTACATAAGCGCGTCCTGTTTATCAGTTTACCCGCATATTATTCTGAAACATATTCTCGGAACGTTACGATCACTACGAAGTCGAGGACTCTACGAGTACTGCCTTCGATTTTTTCTGGATTGACTCGCGACCACAGTTAGGGTGGCTGGTCAATACGGAACACCGTTAAATGAGGACACCTTCATCAGAAGTATGCTTGGAATTGAGCATTTTACGGTTCCACAGCAGCTGCATACTACTGCAGCACTACTACTGTAATGTAGTGGTATTAATAGCTGAAACCTGGCAGTTCTGCAGAAAAACTTTAATGTGGCTGCACGAATTCCGCGCTGAGTAGTGGTGCGCCCTGTCGCCTCCCCAAGATTTTTTTCCATGATTTGTCGGTGCACAGATACAACAAGTAAAAAGGGTGGTTCTTCCCTGAAATGCATGATGTGTGTTTGTCTCTCCTTGCGTTTTGCGCCCACGCTCCTCACTCCGCGTTCGACCCTTCAGCCTAGCAGCATCAAGACAACGCATCGACTACTACTGCTACTACATTCAACAGATAGTTGGAGTACCCCTGCTACAACACCGAGAGGAAACGCACCAAGCTATATCTTCCAATCAAGAGCCCCCCCCTGTCAATCGCTTTCGTACTTCAGGCTGCCCGCATATCCCTTTCTACGACCGGTGTACAACCAGGGTGGAGATCCGCCTACTGTCAGGTGAACATTTCGCACTTTGAAAAAACGCGGCAGCTATATACTCTCATAGCTGACTGGTTTCTTGTATAATCTCTGGACGGTTTGGTCTCCATATTTTTATCTCCTCAACGGCCCGAGGCCAAAAACAAAAACGTTCCCGGCACTAGACTAGAGCTGCTTGATTGACTACCCGTTAATTTGCAGGACATACGACAGAAGGGGAAATCTGAAAACCAAGTAGAATACAACTACATATGAAACACACACGGGTTGTTCGTAATTTCGACATCGAATCCCAACGCCCTGACAGGTTTTATTTTTATTTTTTGCGTTCTGGCCCTGGGAAGAAGTGCAGATCGTTTTTTTGTCTTTTTGTCGACCAGCCTCCTCGCAACGATCCAGTTTTGTGCTTTCGCCTAGCAGGGTGATGTGTATCTACCAACGATAGATAGGTCGAACCGAAGACCACACCAAGCATCATGATCATGACATGGATCGTTAGATACTCCGACTCGCTGCCACGTTCGTCTGATTGTAGTGCTGTATGTCGGTCTGTATGACTGTCTCTCTCCGCTGGTTGATCATCCAGTCGCCTCGTCAATTCAACGCTCGCCCAGCAGCTACTATTAATACTACAACTACTACTACTGGTTATCGTTGTCGCGAGCCTCTGGTAGAGTGGAAGAGGGGCGAGCCTCGGATCCGGCATATACATTCACCTTCTCTCTGCTGCTGTGCTGCTGTTGTATACACGAGCATGGTTTTTTGTTGTGCGAACCACCACATACAATATACCATGCTTGGATCAAGAGGGTTACACATTTTCAGATGGAAAATAGAATAATAACTATGTACCACGTTTATACAGCAATAAATATGTGTGTGCATGCCCTGTTAATATGATTGATAGTATTCATGTGACCAAATAAACTTCGTATAGGGAAAATTAATCTATGTTGCACCTCCCCGCCAAGTAGTTACACTACGGCCATGCACGGTGATAATCATAGTCATTACACCCCGCTGCCCGCGCGTTGTGGCAAAAGCTGCAACCAGAAGACGGAAATTGACGTGGGCCATGCTGCGGCTGTCTGTCTGACTGTCTGTCTGTGTGTCGGGGTTGTTTGTGTGTTTGCCAGCTATTTTGTTTGGGGAACTCTCTCTTCCCTTCTTATATCTGCTAAAAACTCTGGTGAGAGGCTCTATTCTACTCTTCTTGTACACGCACGAGCAGCTGCATGCACGTCGAGGAAGCAACCTTTCTTCGATGAGATTGATAGATTATGTTTTTTTTGTTATCACATATATTTGTTATTGCCATCACTGTTTTTTATGCTACGTGGGGGGTCACACCAGCAGTCAAGACCCATCAAACATATCCACAAAAACGTATACCTGGTATATTCCAGGATTTTTATTACACATGTATTTGGTCCTGATTACGGCAGCAGTGTTCAACCGTAATTTATAATTGAAAAATTAGATAATATCGTTTTCCTGGAAATATATTACTTGCAGTTCGGCCGTCATACTCTCATTTCTAGCTAAGGATGTACAGTAGTATTTTTTTTTATTATTCTACGAGTACGACGTGCTTTACATGAAAAGCACTTATTACCTGGTACACAGGACTATTCAACATGAATACAACAGTAACTGTTACGTATCAGTAAGGCTCCTTACACTCTAACGTAATACTATACTTCAAACTTCCTTTCAAAAGTGCACAATCTGGTGTACCTAAAATGTACCTGGTACCTACTTACAACTTTCGTAAGGCTGTACCGTGTGGAGTGTGGAGAAACGTACATACGTGTATGGTATGTTTCAGCGCACATCGAGGAAGTGATAAGTTTCTTGACTAAATTGGTTGACGAGAAACCGCTTAAAAACTAAATACCGTTAATTTGAACATAAGTTTAAATTCGTAGTCGGTATTGATAGTAATCTTCAGTGACTGAGAGCCCAGAAAAACATAGAATAAGTTCAGTTGTTTAGCCCTGTTAACCCCTTAAGAACTTGTCCCACAAATTTGGGGACAAACTACTTGGAAATAGTGTGGGTCAGTTTTTTCCAGTTCTGAACGGGTTAACCCTTTTAGAACTGCAGTCCCGTTTTGGGGACAAACCAGTCTAATTCTAAGTGATTTGTCCCCAAAACGAGACTCCAGTCCTATAAGGGTTAAGAGTGAACTCCCGTTGCGGCGACAATACACCTGGAATTACTGTGTAGTCTTATTTAGGTTCCTGAACAGTCAGCGATGTGGCAAAAGCGATAACATAACGTCTTCTGCGCGTTGATCCTGTCCAGCATACTATTTATAGATTACATAGGTATAGAAGCAGTAAGGGTCCGTATTAACGAAGAAGAAGAAAAATCAATTTGGATTTTTTTTAATTCAAATCCGCTTTTCATTGGTCAACACGCGCACCAGCACCAAAGATTAGGATCTTGGGGCATAATATATGGTGCTGGCGGTGCCTGTGTTGACCAATGAAAAGCGAATTTGAATTTTATTTTTTCCAAATTGAATTTATTTTTTACTCGTTAATTCGGGCCCTAAGTACGCACGATCGAAGTATCACACTCAGAGAGCAAAGATGAGTTTCGACGAAATCCTCGATCTCACAACTTTTGGTTCTTTTTTTTTTTCAAATGTATTTAATATTTTCGCTGTACGACTGCTATAACATACCTGGTATCATTTTCTTTTTTATGGGCGACATTCCACAACCCAAATTGACTTCTCGTCTTGACGGCCCCACTGAGGATGGTACCATAACAATACAGCCTATCGCGAGGAAAAACTTTAAATATTCCGGAGTCAGTTTCATCTTATCATAACCAGCGGATGGGGTAGTGTCGAAGGCACATACATACTGCAGTACAGTACTCCCCAAACAAAAACAGACTGGCCACAGGCTGGACCGGCGTACCTTGTTTGTTGATTTACTCGTGCGGTTCATTATTATTGATGTGTGTCTTCCCCGAAAAAACACAAAGATATCACATCCGCTGCATGGAGTGCATATCCGGGCCGATTGTCTCCAGAACAAGGAAATACCTAAACTGCTGTACGTATATAAAACGACAACGATGGCTATGATGGTAACAAGATCTCACAGAGATTTTTTCGTGGACGTGTCGCTCGGCATTTGTACCTTCCCCGCCGTTATCGAGGGTGTGTGTCATCTTGCCTGTTACATCGTACGCACGGTACTGCTGCACAAAACAAGAATATTCGTATATCAGGTATGTATGTATCGTTAGCCTTACTTAGCTTAGGGTCGTTCTTTCGGAGCCATAAGTTTCCAAAATTTCCATGTTTTTTTTCGCGCAATTTTTTAGATTCCATGTTTTCCATTTTTTTCCATTCATTGGAACGTGAAGCCTTCCAAACATGTTGCCCGCTGAAGAATTTCCAATATTTCCATTATTTCCAAGATTTCTAAGATTTCCTTTTTTTTAATATTGGAAATAATGGAAAAAAAGCTGCTTGATAAAGCCACAAGTTTCCAGAATTTCCATGTTTTTTTTCGCGCAATTTTTTAGATGCCATGTTATCCATTTTTCCCCCCCATTTATCGGAACGTGAAGCCTTCCAAACATTTTGCCCTCTGAAGAATTTCCAATATTTCGATTATTTCCAAGATTTCCAAGTTTTCCTATTTTATTTTTTTAAACAGTATTGGAAATTATGGAAAAAAGCTGCTCGATAAGAACGACCCTTAGGAGTTTTATGGCCGCATCGATTGGAACTCGTTCGATAGAAGCAATATTGTTTCATTGTACCTATTTGATGTTTTTCGGGCCTACCAAGCCCCCCCCCCCTGGAAAAGGGAAATTGACACACAACACCTGACCTCCAGAATCTTAGTTAGGATCGAAAACAAATCGGAGCGTTGCGACCACAGCAGCACGAAATGACACTTGGATGGTTCTTTTACAGTGTTCAGACTTTAGAGTACCCCCCTGATTACGTGGCGAAAAAAGTATTAGCTGGTATTCAGCATGAACATCGTTTTTTGCGGGCGACCTTAGGCCCCTCGAAAACAAAATAGACAATATTTCGTGTACGACCACATAAAGTACGTTTAATACGACGTACAAACGTAAATCTCGTTTTTGAGGCGACACTACGGAATTCGGAGAGAGAAACGCGGGGTCCACGCTGCATGCTACACAACCTTGCAAATTTTATCTTTAGCTAAAGATTGGCCAAGAAGGTTGTATCAAGAAGCAAGTGTATCAGGGTTTACGCCGTATATATGTGTGTATGTCTCTTGTTATCAGGGGGGGTGGGCGTAACATATCGCAATGATTTTCGAAGCGATGGAACCAATCGCGAAAGCAAGAATATCAGCTACATTGTATGAAGTAGAATGCTTGTACTGTAGTACCCGTCATCTTCTACACCGGATATTTGTTCGTCTGCATGGGTCGCGGAGGTCGCTCCATATACAACGAAGGACATTTTAAACGTCTGGCAGGAAGTAGTGCTTAAGTGGGACCTATACGCCACGCTCGTTTCGCTAGCGGCTGTTACAGTCGTCGTCGACAAGCAGCCCAAACACCAACCACTATAGGCGGGAATATAAGGACCATTTGTACATCAATATGAAGATCATACGTTTTTATATTCACTCCCAGAGTGGAATAATACAACAACAGAGCTTGATAATACATGCCGCATGCTGAAGAGACCGGACGCTACCTGCCTGGCGCATTTCGTGCTGCTTTCTGTCTGTCTGTGTGTGACGGGGGGCTGGAAAATGGAGGCCTATTAACAAATCGTCCGGTAAAATGATGGATCAATATACCGGCGTAGAACCCTTAACGCTAACCCTAACCCTAGCCCTAAAGTGACCTGTAAATTTCCCAGAATTATTATACCGGACGAAATGCGAATACTGTCGTAAAACTAATTGTCTACAACAAACAGTGACAGTTCCGCCTACCTCAAAAACACTGCCGTGTGGCAGCACTGACAGTAAATACGAAGACGGGGAGTGTAGAAATTGGCCACTGCCATGATCGTAACTGGAAACCCGAATTACACATGGCTACCGGTGAGATATGTTATTAAGAAATACTTTACAACAGCAGATGTAGCAATCAATAGAATGGTAATACTATAAGTAGTATTTTGAATGCTAGAGGAGAATGTTTTTTATGAGTTTGCAATATTAATAGGAGTGGGAGGAGACGAGCAGTACTACGGGGGGTAGCAGAAGCAGTGAGAGTCATACATCGTATACGGCCGACATACAGACACCAAAACTGCTTGGAATTTTCTTGATGAAAACGTTTCTTTGCAGACGTATGCCGCTCACCGGTACAGGCACGTCGTGACCCACTTGCCTAAACGACAAAACACTGGAACGCAGTACGTAGGAGGGACCTGTCGTCCTGTGCATTGCACTCAGAAACATATCACAAATATCGGGCTTTCCGTCAGACACCGATGAAATACGTCCCTGTAGGCTAGGTACCCGTTCACGCTGGCTGAATCGTGTAATACCTACTGTACCGCACTTTGTTTCGCAACGAAAGGAGAAATACGGGGAGAGCGGCACATGTTCTGCATACAGCCTGATCCCAAAAATTTCGCTGGGCTGTTTAACAGCAGTGCGGTTTGTCCAGAATTTTTGCGGACTGTTTAGCAGCAGCGCGGCTTCGAGCTCGATTGGGAAGAGTGGACTGTAAGCAACTCGCACCACACCGACGTATACTTCCACGATTTCAAAGGAATCTAACCCTGCCAATACCATGTATCCAGGCTATAACAAATAAACAGATCTGTTTATGGACGCAACGAACACGTCACGATCAGGCCCCAATCCCGGCACATAAACTATCCGAGCAGCAGCCGGATCAGCGCTTATTTACGTTGGCTGCATAATACAAGCACGAGGAAATGCCGTGATCCAGAAACTATATCCCACTCATATGAGTTGGGGGAAGCGCCGTCCTTAGACAAAATGATTTGAAACAACACCATGTTTCTCCACTATTCCCACTAACTCCCTGGTTCCTCTGCCGTTGATTCAAACCAGCTCGCAAGGGTTGGGAGCTTACCGAGCCCGGGTTCTCTGTCGTCGGGCATTGAAAAACGTTTGTTGCACAGTCGGTGGCACCGTTCTCGTCAAAAGTTACATTGCGACAACCAACCCAAACTTGAACTCTCTCGTCCCTTCTGGCATTATTTCCACCCAGCAAATGAGTCTGACGAACTTCAAATCAGGTCGTTATGTACCAGGCAAAGGGGTGACGCTGACCAAAACTTGTGTTCCCATTCCCATTCGTTGATCCAGGGACAACCGTTTAGCACGCAGCATGAAGGGGTTTGTTCAATCCGTCGGCGCGGCTACCGTGGTGGCCCTCAGCCTTAACAGAGGTGTGAACGGTAAATCGCCGGAAACAGAACTGGCAGGCAACCCTCAAGGTGGCGCTGCGGGTGTTGGAGCGGGGTCGGCTGGTGCGGCGAGAACCGACAGCAGGCAATTGATGGGTAGGGGCAGGAACGACGACGCTATGGATGTCAATGGCACGGTGAGTTGACGATAGCACGTGCCCCCACCTGCTTTGTGGGTGGCGTTTCCTTTTCGAGGCATCCTCGCGGGCGTGGCTGTGTGTGCTTCCCGTTCGACAACGTTGGGATCAAATTTGTTGTAGGCTCCTCTCTACCAATACATCCAGGGGCTATGTAGGTTTCCGATTTCCGAACGATATTCAGAGGTTGACGTAGCCGTCGGTGTGGAGAAGCAAAATGAAAAACATATTTAACCCCGCGGTCAGAAGAGTAAGGGTATATGAAAGGGCCCCCCTCTAGTTAATTGCGTTCGTCATGTGGTGATCATGTAGGCACAAGTAGGTGTGTTGTAAGTACCTGCTTCAGCGATAAAGCTCATTCTGGATACATCTTACATCACAGAAGGTTTTCTTACGCATCAGTATGTATGTTTGTAATGCATGTATGTGTATGTGTGGCATGTTACTCGTCTCCTGGCGCCATTGGTATTGTGAGCGTTTGGTTCGAGGGCCCTGCTATATGAAGCCGACAACAAACAGCCGTGTACCGGCCGACAACACTAGTGCACCCCACCCCACCCCACCGCCGCAGATGTTATATTCCCTGACTTCTCCTTGTCGCTTTTGTTTCGCTGTTTTCTCGGTACCCATCACGTCACTCCCAGCCTCGCCAACGAGCTGAAAACATTCTTAACCAAAGGAACAACTTTGCGGAGATCGAGTTCTTCGCGTCAGAAGACACTTTCCACACCACCAATGGGGACCGGTCCTCCGCCGCTTCGTTCCACAAGACGCTGCCGCACGACGACCTGGGGCAGGTGCGACCTGATCCGAGACCCATGCCTTCGATTCATGCATATCGTATACAAATATGGTCGCAATGATGGAGTCGTACCCACGGAAAGAAGTTGGTTGCGATATGATATTAATCTGGTGATAAGGGTTCGACTGAACGTCTGATGCGGGGATTTTATAGCGACGAAAAGCGGGGGGGGGGGGGTTGATCGAACGACGGATTATGAGGCTGCACCGGTTGCATCTGTCCTCGCTGAACAAATGCCCATCGTGAAAAATACCTGAGTTGGTGCTGTGACAAAGCCGAGTGGTGCGTCCGTGTCATTCTTGATGGATTAGTGTTGCCAGCTCTCGTAAGCCGCAACCATATCGTTCGTGACGGAATTACAACTCCGGCCATTGGCCTCTAACGAATCGCTGTCACTCTAAACAATCTTGAGCATAGTTTTTAACATAAAGCTAAGCCGCATATCCAGCGTCTATGGTCCTCGTAGCGAGTTCAAGCATCAGTCAATTTTATTAAACGACTGACACCTGTGGTTCCTTACATTTTGATTATGAGGTTACTAACTTGAGAATCTCTACATACCCCACGCTAATAAATATAATGGAAACCCCACGGGACCTTTGTACACCACGGCAACAGAAGTACAATTGTCGTAACGGTCTTAGAAACGTACGTCGGTCGGCACTGTACTAACAAGGTTACACCTACTCTTGGTTTGGATTTTGTGGCTTGGCCAGATCGACGAAACCTTGTCAATAAAAATATCGAACGCGTTTTTACTTTCTCTGTTATGTCGTGGTGTGTGATTGTGTTTTAGGTGGACCCCGGTGCGTTCGACCTCCTGGTTGAGTGCATCGCCGAAAGCGATTTTGACAAGTGCGAGCAGGTGCCGGCCGGCGATGAAAACGGCTTCCTGATCCAACCTATCGGTGGTACCGCGGTCGACATGGCTGGAGCCGCCAGGTATGTTTGGTATTTTGCAACGTATGATCCGCTTGGAAGGAGTGAGACCCCTCAAATACAGCGATCGGTTTAAGATGAGAGTCTGATTTGCAAATCGACCAGACCGTCGGATATGTTCACGCTTTTTTTCTGTGTGTTGTTGTCGAGCTCTGAGCTGTGTACCCACCACAGTGATTGATTACCGCTATCCCGCCTTCATATTTGTAGGCATACCGACCACACCAGGGTTGTTGCACACGGCAGGTTAATGTCTCATCGGCAGCTCGTTGAGAGAAACACACCTTTTTACATTGATAAGAATTTTAGGTACAGGCCGTTCAGGGCCTCTGACATCTAACGACGCATTATAAAGCATGCGAGCGAAAGGCGGCCTTTATATTTATCTAAGGTCATACGGCATTTTGTTACCTCTAACTTTGTATTTTCCCCCTCACCGTTATGGCTCCCCTTTTTCGGTGCGTAATGCTTCCTATACGCTTTCCTTCCTCCATCCTTTGTCCCATTTTGCTTTTGTCTAGAACAGTGGCATCGACGACCAACTCACAATCTCCGTAAACCCAAAGTGCATGCCCCTTCTCGCACATTCTCCACCACACCCGTTTGAACGACTTATTGATATGAATTCCATCTGTTGCCTCTACTGCCATCCTCGTCGGCTCTTGTTTATTGTCCTTCGCAACAACATTAACCCCCCCGTTTCGCGACGGCGATTACTTCTGGCGGTGGAACTACATGCTATATTATTTCGGTTGGTGGCTTCCGCTACCCCCCCACCTCTACGGCTCCGGGTTTGTCGTATAATTACGCATACCAGCTCCGCTGTGACCGTGCCCAGCGCACCGGCACTCAACTCCGAGGACCTGGTGAGGATGTGTGTTGCATACGAGTAGGGTTGCAGCACGTGATGATGATATGTATTGTCACTGGGACAACCTCATGACGCATGCCACGATATGAGTCCTATATCTCCGTATACAACCACGAAACAAGGATTGAAGTCAAATGGTGTAGCCTTAACCCGATGAACGATGGATTAATGGGCCTAGGTATATAACAGGTTTTAGATGTAAAAAACAAACGATTTTCGGGTAAGTCCTCTCAGGTTAGAAGCCTCTTTCGAGGGAAATTGTTTGCTCAAAAGGTTCCACCTGTTTCGAAGCAAGCGCCTCCTTGTCTGATAAACTACCCCCGGTGACCCGTATATGCTGCACAATGGCCCCTGTTATGCACCCAAAGGCCGGGGGGGGGGCGTCCTTAGGGATTAGGGCAACATAGGCTTATTCTGTGATCCGTTTAAGTTCGAGTTTGAAGAGTCTCGAGAGCAGGGGCGTGAAACTACCAGTCATTGCTCCTAGTGTGAAACATCTGAGACATGCATGGTGTGGGTATACTTGGTAGACACCGCATATGCGGTCATAGTACCTCTCCTTCGTGTGTTTAACATTGGTGATATTAATGGACATACTATTGATCAGCACAGTTTGGTATCGTATCGTACCGCGTTTTCCCTTCCATGGCGACGTTGCATGGCCCGGGTTATACGTTCTTGCTCCCTCCCCGTCTTTTTTTCGTCTTGATGTCGACCCTCGGAATGGCGTTAGGCGTTTCAGCTATGGCAGAATCGCGTGGCCTATCCCGGGAGCTTTACCTCCTCTGTCAAACACGGTGGTGTCCGTGTATAGACATAATGCCCTCGAAACCTCCCCCTGTACTGGAACTAAGCTTGGGAACTCCTCGTCGCCATTGTTCGCAGGCTGCCCAATTGGCGGAGCTCTACTGGATGTCCTTGACGAGGGACGTACCCTTCAGCAAGTACGGTGAAGACGAGGATACCATCGCCGCCGCAGGTAAGAGTCATAGTATGCCCCGCACGCGTTCAACCCGGTTGGCTACCGCTTGCTGTTTGTTGAGACATTTCCTACACGCTAGCGCGGCATGATGGTCGATATTGTAGAGGTTGCACCGCGTTTGTCTCGCCGCACGAGCAGCTGGCCTCTTTACTAGCTATAGGCAGTAGCAGTGAATGTATTTTAGGCTATACATAGCGTTTTATTCCAAACGATTTGTCTTGTTGCCGATCCAAGTGTTCCGCGGAAATGATATACAGTTGAAGATAAATGCTTTGTGATACCATGCTGTCATGATGTGAACTAAACAAGACCCAGGTGAGTTTTTTCGACCTCCTCACCGTCTATGGTAGACGTCAGTTTTTGCGAGACAGAAGAGTAAACATAATTGATCGACGGCGTAGGAAGACGGAGACCGGTTTGTGTTCCAAACGCTCGAGTTCCAGATGTTCGCCATCGTATTATACGTAGGTCGTTAGTGCAGGAAGTACACCATTGAGACTTACCTTTATCCTATCTCGTGCCATATTTGACGAACCTCTTGCCTTTCATCGCCACCAATTGCCCCGCAGACAACTTGGCCACCATGCCGGGTTTCGCCAATATGAACGGGGTGGCCGTCGGGTCTGATGGAAGAGCGGACCCACAGTCCCAACTGTTCCGGTCTACTGCCGTCGGAGTTGAAACTGGACCCATGATTTCCCAGGTGGGGCTAGTGCGAAGAGTTGTTCAGCGTCGGCTGTTTCGCGCACCTTACCCAAAGGCTTGTGAAGTGAACGCATATGTTCTCTATCCTCTTTTATCATTAGCGAAGGACTCATCAGGAGCACTCGTACTCCCGTTTGATCAATGGTTTTGGATTCGTGATATTTGATTTGGGTTGTGTGTGTCGATGTCTGTTCTAGGGGTGTTACATTTGGCTAGCAGGACCCGCAAATTCAAAAAGCTTGTATCCTATTCGTTTAGTATTGGCACCTTCGTAGATCTTTGGCCTTGTTGCTTTTGCGGCATGTACGCTGTCTTGAGGTAGCTCAAACACTCGCTCCGGCTTGAACGAGTCAGTTTCATATGTGCGGGCAAACTCCTAAAACCCTGCCGCCCTTTTGTGCCGGATTTGGACTCATTTTCATCCACACCCGCAGCTTCTTGTGAAGGACTTCACTCTGGACTCGTTGACGGTTACGCCTCGGCAGACGACCTTTAAAACCGGGGTAGACTACATGACCGACTACGACGACTGGCTGTTCATTCAGGTTAGCGAGCAATGAGTCAGTTTCCCTTGGTTTTCTGCATCTTGCCGGAAATGTTTACGAGTGAGCAACGATGGAGCTGATGTTGCCTGCTGCGCATTACCGGACATCTGAAAACACCCCGCCGGGTATGGCAAAACGCAATATCAATATTTGGCCAGACTAGTGTTAGATAGGACGCAAAATGTAGTACTGCAAGGGAGCGTAAACCTAGCGAAAATATATAGGAAGGCGATATAGACATTACCGTCGCGCTTTGGCATGGCACCGAACGTATTACACTCGCATACTGCTCTACTCTACCAGGCATGCCGACCTTTCTTCACCGATCAGATAATAATCCTGTTGAAGATCGCCAGGCAAGCAGCGAACGAGCTCAGCCCATGACGATGGTGGTAGTAGTACACCGTAAGCGCCCCGAAGAGGGCTGTCATGGAACGCCGTCATGGAACAAGGATATTCCTGTTTTATCTTCCACCCGGTTGCCTACACCTCATAATTTCAAATACATGTACTTCTCCCTGGTGCTTCGTGATTATATAGAACGGTGGCAGCCCTGAATCGCCGGAGGCTGAGGACTCGGAGAAAAGGTACATCCGGAACGCCCGCGACCTATCAAGACTAGTGGTTACCGACACCATCTACACGTGAGAAACTTACCGCGGCCTGGTAGTATCACATCTCTTACCGACCTGTTTCAGCTACTGCCTAATATATGCTGATGCAGTCCAGCATACGTCCACAAAAGTGAAACCCAAAGTACGCATCCGGTGTTTGCGCGGGTGGAGGTATGTCGCTTCCGTTGCCGTCACCGGTATAGCCTCGAAAACGAGAGTATCTTTGGTTTGGCACATGGAAACATCCCGTCTGCGACAGCAAAACAACACTTATCCGGATCATATGCACTTCAAACGAATCAAACTAGAGGTTTCATAGCAAACTCAACGCAACAAACGTTTCACCCATTGCAGAGAGGCATTCCGAGGTGCGCTTATCCTGCTCGCCGAAGGGGCCATCAGCGGTGGCGCCAACGGGCCGTACGCGTCAAGCACCCGCCAGAGGGGATTCGTCGGCTTCGGAGTGTCCCACCTCATGAGAATTCTCGGCAGCGCGGAATCGTCCCAGAGGGCCTCGTGGTACCAGAAGTGGAACGTGCACTTGTTCGCGCGCCCAGAGGTGAATACCATTTGGTTCGTTTGGTGTTCAAAGTCGGGGATGAAAATCGAACGACAGGGGCGGAGGGTTTTGCGCCGCGTTTCAAAGGCACTTGTGATACATCGCTCCCGGAACGCTGGAACAATTTGTATATCGTGCCATGCACTTAGGTTATACCCCTTCCGGCGACCAATCGTAAGGAATCGTTGCCCTTAGATGATATACCATATAGTATTACACCTCAATTAGCCGATTGGCCTGCCCCCCCACTTCCCCTCCCCCCGCTAAAACAAACGCCCCTGCATGCCTACCCCCCCTCACCGTATTGTTGACACCCGCAACGCTGTTTCCTATCATTGAACGAATCGGACAGGCCGTAGCCGGAACCCTCCACAACGTCCTCTACGGTGAGCTCGATGTGGAGTTCCACGCGTCACTTCTAGATAACGAGGAGCTTCTGGGTAGAGTGGCTTCAAAGAACAGACGGACCAACGGACGCGGAGGGAGGCGCGGGCGCACCTACTTGCTGTCTCAGGTGATACCAACTGAATTGCGCTGTACAACAACAGAAGGCGCGTGAAACATGAAACACGGGACCTGTAGTTCCTCAATGAGATACCGGATACTAAGCCCACTGTGGCGTTAAACCGCCGACATGCTGTATTCCTCCTTCTCTGCCACCGGGTGTGGGGTCTAATGGTAGTGCGGTGTCCGCTAGTGGCGATGTTGACTGCGATAACATTATTCCGAATACGGGTCCTACCTCTCGGTTGGGTTGATAAGTGCACTGTCCGCATCACGGAAGACTAAACACCTCTGCGCCACGTGCATACGATGCTTGTTTCTAGTAGTCGTGTATACCCTCGGAAGGAGCGGCGCGACAATCCGCGCCTATCAAACCCAAAACAACATGCGTTATCATAACTCTGCACACAACACCTAAATCTACTATCCTACCTGTGTAGCTTGGGTGTCGTACGCCCACATTTCGCCATATGATAGTTTCGGCAATGGTTCGGTAGCAACAATATCCGTAGCAGTCCTCCTGGAAGGTGATATCAAGAACATACAAAAGTTGACTTGCGCGGGCATTGATGAGATTGAGAGCTCAATTGTCGTCAGATGTACATGAAGTCAAACCCATGGTTCACGCATAGTACGCCGAACATATGTCTGAAACACCATGGCTTAAGCGTGTTTTTGCATGTACCCTCATTTGACAGGCGGTCAACGAGGGCTCGCCATCTCACCCGTCGTACCCCGCTGGACACGCAGTTCAGAACGGAGCCTACGCCACAGTGCTCAAGGTGTGGTACCGTTGACATCCAGACCACATAGTCTAGGACACCTTAAAGGCATAGGGTAGCGCCCGTTCGATTAAGGGAACCACTATAAGGCACATCATGGGGCCTCGGCGCAAGAGGTTGACTGAATAACTACAAATATGCAATTGAAACAGATAACGAGTTGTCACTTTGTGGGACATTAAACGTCGCTGCACGAGTTTTGCGAGGCACCGTTGTCGGCTCAAGTAACATCCCTGTACGTTTTATATGGGTGCCTGCTTTTCCCGGAGGAAGGGTAGTATCGGGTCTCCCACACATGTACCTACAAGATCAACCCCCGTATGCATAGATGATATGTAAAGGTTGGATTGACGTCGGTTCGTGATGCCGCTGTATCACACGCCTCTCGCTCCGTGACCTGGATCAACAGGGTATCGATAGTTGTTTTTGTTTTTTGGCGGTCACCACAGCGGATTGCGGTCGAGTTAGATTGACTCTTTCTGGGTGTAGAACCTAAATTCCGCACAACCAGAACAATCGTATCAAGTGGTGTACACCTGGTATATGTTAAGGCGCTCACGAGGCACACACATAGTACACCAAAGGCTGTCTTTGAAAGTGACCACACCGTAAATTAATGCCGTCTATAGTAGGTGGTCTTCCTTAGGCAAGCTCACCTCACAAGCAGTTCTTATTAGGGTGCAGCTTACCCTTCATTTGACTCGCCCAACACCTCACGGCGCTTCGGTCTTGGCTTAAACGATGCCAGCCTGGTTGCTGAAAGCACAACATACTCTGTCCCGACATTGTTGGGATGCGAGGGTCTATTGTCATACAACTGCGGCCATGCACAACATAAAGTACACCCCGCCATGTGCCGTGATATTACGGTCGATAAACTACTCTCACTATGGAAGTTGTAGAACGTGTACGAGTATGGCCTGAGCACACCAACGTAATCAGCTCCATATCTCACCTATATGCCCGTATTTTATTAGCTGTAAAATATGTACTAGAGTGGTCTGAGGACACAAAACGTACGGAGCTCTATTCCTCGCATTAACAATGAGTTTTAACTATTAATAGCGGGCCGCACAACCCAATGGCCCATGCGTCAAGACGTAAAACGAAGATCGAAAACGACCAGTTTAGTTGCCGTAAATTAGTTCATGGGGTTCGAACGATATAAGGTATACCCTCCCCTGTAGAGCTCCATCATTCAGAGAACGAGTGCGCCAAAAACGTGCTACGCATAAGCCTCTACCGCCGCCCACGTCGCTTACAAACCGATACAACTTCAACTGAGGCGAGATTACCAGCGAATGTAAATGAAATACGACCATCGTACAGACATTGGTTAACGCTGACTGCAGTTTTGAATTTCTAACTAAAGCTGAATCTCTCTATATGTGCAACCTAGGCTTTCGTTGGACTGGAGAGGGGGTCCGAGTGCTTCAACGAACCTGTGTTCCCGGACGACGAAGGGTTGGAACTTCTGCCCTACGACGGCTGCCTCACCTTCGAGGGGGAAATCAACAAGCTCGCCGTCAACGTCGCCTTCGGCAGGTATACAAATATACTTACATAAATATATATATGAAATATAGGGAGAGGGGGGACAGCATGGCTTGGGTTGCCCCCAACAATTAACAGCATATTTTCCCGATGAGAACGACGATCGATTCTTCGTTTAGGTTGACCCACACAATTCCCTCGCGCCTTTTTCAATTTGAACCTAGAATGCTTGAGTATTGAAGCTAGAGATTGATTTGAGTAAGCAAAACAAATAGGCCTTGATAGGCTCGCAAATAAGATAATGCAACATTTAGCACACGGGCCGTTAGGGTTAGGGTTAGGGTTAACATAACATAGATTAACCAGTAGGCCCCTCCCTCACAAATGACGAGGACGTGTTTCATCGATACCTCCAGGCTCCAAATATATGCTGCTTTGATGTGTAAGAGGGGTGTTAGTTATCGACAGCTATCACGAATGACTACCGCGCAATTCGTTTTTAAATGTGACGGAATGCGTCAGTACGTTAAACCGACGAGACCACATCGATCATCATTCCAAAGGCAAATATCAATGAAGAAAATCGTCTGCAAAGTTGTAAGTATTGGCCGGTCTTGTGTAGCAATACCCTCCCCACCAGTCCCTGGGGATTACTCAATTGCGCATACAGCTGAAATCATTGCGCACGCTATATTGCTGCGGCTCGTTTTAATGTTCTGCTGTGGCGTTTCAGGCAAATGTGCGGCGTTCACTACCGCACCGACAGCGTGGAAGGCCTGCGTCTCGGGGAGATCGCCGGCGTCCGGCTGTTGCAGCAGGTGAACACACTCCAACGCTAGAATACTCCCGACTGCTGTCATTATCACCAGCCTGCAGACGAACCAAGATGGCAACCCCGTGATACTTTTCTCACTTCCGTAGCTTCCGTAGCTCGTCTAGCTCGTCTAACTTGCGTGTTATCAAATTCCATTTCGGGCTACACTTGCTTAGATTCACATCGAGGGGTTTATTTCCTTAGCGGTAGAGAACTACAGATCCAAACGGCTGGGACTAAGCTCTCCACCCGACACATAACGCGCGGCGTGATGTGATGGGTGTGCGGGTGTACGTACGTATATACACAGCAACATTCTGGTTGAAACGTGTCCGCGTCGAACGGCCCGGTCCTCGACGCGTGCTACGGTAGAGGTAGCACTTTTTGGCTGAATCGTTTTCTGAACGATCGGATTCCTTAACCCAAATTCGTCGGATTTTCATTTTTGTGACGAATAATGTTTTTAGAGTATGCTTCGGTCATGAGATTTCTCATCCGGCAGCACTTTTATTTTCCTATAAAATTATTTTTTCGGTGAGGTATGACGCTCCTTAAGTGAGGAGCTCAGAAAAAATATGGTATACCTCTATCGTAGCACGCGTCCATCAACCCTTTCCACTTTTTATTATACCTAGGATAGACGTCTCCGACGGTTTAGGTATTTAATATTTTTTACTTCTGAGGCAATTTGTTTTTTCACCGCGACCGACTAACCTTCTTCACTCAATGACTCCCGGAAATCAAAATAATTTCCCCTGTATGTATGTGTCCTAAGATTACTGGTATATGTAGGTCGTACAAATGTTGGGTTGGGTTTGCACGAAAATCCTTTCTTCGAAGTTGTATTTCGGGTGGGATACCGAGCTCTTTCCTCATGTGAGGAGCTCAGCCTATAAGCCGACACCCCTACAAGGTGGCATTGCTCTACAATATACGAGCGTGCCAAAGTTGATACATCATTCGAAGTTCAATGAAATCTATGTCTTGTGTTAAATGTAGCACCCCCAAGGTGCGGCGGCTTCGACTAATGACGCACTATCGTACGCATACGGTAGCACCGGTCCACACTCGCAATAATCACCAGAAAATACCCAGGGAAGCCAAGACAGGAACCTCAGGGTCAAGCACAGTTTTAAACAAAAAAACAAAAAACAGCTGTGAGGTCGAGCATTTTATCGAAACTCATCTTTGCGAGCTGAGTGAGATTCTTCGATCGCGCGAACTACGGGTTTTGAGCGGAACCAAACATGACATCTGCGGAACTCAATGTACCAAGTACACGTATGAATGCACGAGTTCTAACTCTCTTTGTGTTTCTACGTCCGGCTCTTATTGTCTTGTTTCGCAGGAGATCATGGGATTCCCCGAGAACGCAGGATTCGAATTCCGGCTCATGGCGGGCGAAACTATCAGGATCGAAGCCGACGGGTCGTTTTTCGTCAACGACAAAAAATGCCGCTCGGAGAATTTCCAGGGGGTTGACGTGTGCTAGCTCATACAGGCTACAACCACAATACCACTAGTTCGTAGCAAGATACGGGATAGTTGTGCGAGGAAGTGCATAAAGATGGTGAACAGGGACGTGCTGTAGTATTAGCGGTGTTTGTAACGTGTTTTGGGTAGTGGTCACGTGTATCAACGAGAGCGTGTGTGCGCACAGCAGGGAATGTTTCGAAAGTGGGTTGACTTGAGTTAGTGGCAAACCCTACAAAAACTACAGCATCAGCGTAGAAGTTCGCTGTTTTATTAGAGTCAGGAATAGGAGCCGGGGTTGAGTTGGGTTACTGACATGGACTACCCCGATATGTCGAGACGAAGGTTATGGACAACTATTGTCTCATTCGGGACCTTATATGATATGATTTAAACTATTATAGTATATGTAGTGATATAAGAAGTAATTGTAATGGGACATTTGTCTATTGAGAGGGGTTGTCTGGGTGTAGATGCCAAACAGCTGAACACATAATCCTTGGTCAAAGAATGTAACTCCCATGAGATTTATTCAGCGTGGTAAGAAGCCAAATATGTTTTCAAACATGTGCACTAATAATTCATCGTGTGAACAACGCTTTGTAGTTCCAAATTGGATATATAGCCGTTTGCAAGTATCACTGCACGCAACGGGCGGAGATTTTGAAGCAACGATGTTTGGTGTTAATGCTTTGGGTGGAATAACGACAATCAAACCTGGGGTCCGTTCGGCCGAAGCCTTGATCGCATATACATGACATATCTCATGATATTTAGGCGAACGCGCGGGTGCCCTGTGGATGGTGTCAGAAAGATAGACAGCGGTGACATTTTGTAAGACGATCATAGTCTAGGCCCTAAATGTTCATGCTCGCAATGTTTTATGGCGTCTCCCTTGGTAATGTTGAATATCGAGTTTAGCAAAGTGAACGCAATAATGCGCAAGAACAAGCGACAGAGGAGCACCCCTCAGAGCAGTTCACGTCATGACAAGAGTGATAGGGGACATGTACCGCTAAGGGTAAAACTGTGTTTTTAGCGTGCTACGTTCGACCCGGACCGCGACGTTTTGTTCGCACTAGGCAAACAGGATGGCGCTTCTCAACTGGCGAGCTATAGTGAGTGGTAGCAGTATGGACGCACTCACCGTTGTTGGCAAACAACTCGTGTATTTATTTCTTTAAAAGGCGTTTTTGGTTTCGTTGTCTTTCTTGTGTCGGGGTTCTTCTGAGTTATAAACGGCGGAGCTTATGCTACACGGTGTTGGATGTCAGGTATAGTCATATATGTAATGTGTGGCTATATAAATACTGTACTAGGTACTCGTAGGCCGTAAGGCCGTTAATAATCCAGTTGTACTTGGATTCTTCTCGAACTATATTGGGAGGCGCGGTATCTCTATCGAGGGGCCTCAAAAAAGTTACTCCATTTGGTGGTTGCAAGACACGCCTGTATATGTATGCATATGCCGGGCAACTTTTCGTTCAAAACCGCTTACGATCATTGTACGTAACTCCTGCGAGTACCTTGGGCCGATTTGATCGTTTTATTTTGCCGAGTGGGGGTGTAGTCACGGTTTGTACCTGTTTCTTCCTAGTGGAGGTTTTCGCCGCCAAATGGGTTCGTATGTTGTCCTTTGTTTTACTTCGAAGGATTAAGCTGGTTGAACTCGTGATGTGAAGCCGAATTTCAGTCGCATCTCAGGCTCTAGCGATTAACAAGTACATCCTTGTGCGGCAGGAACCGGTGTGGGTTAGCGCACACTGTTGGTGACACGTGATGCTTTTCGTTATGTATGATATGATTGTCGTTTGATTACTGGCAGAGGTCACATTGATTGGTGGTGAGGTGAAGTGGTTGTTGTTTTATTACTGGAAGTAGTCGAATAATCTGTGTGGTGAAGTGTACGTCATGTATGAAGTGGTTGTTGGTTTATTACTGGAAGGGGTCGAGTTGTTTGTGTGGTGGAGTCTACATTCCATTAACAGGGTACTCGACGCGTGCTACGGTAAAGGTAGCCGTTTTTGGCTGAATCGTTTTCTGAACGATCGGGCTCCTTACCTCAAGTTCGTCGAACTTTCATTTTTGTGACGAATAATGGTTCAGTGTATACCTCGGTCGTGGGATCTCTCATCCGGCAGCACGTTTGTTTTGCTCCAAAACGTGTTTTGTTTTCGGTGAGGTATGACGCTCCTCAAGTGAGGAGCTCAGAAAAAACAAGGTGTACCTCTATCGTAGCATGCGTCACTCTATAGACGCAAACTCGCGAGTGCTCAATGGAACCTACCGCCAAAAGTAAACGTACGAACATAAAATTGCATTGTTCAGGTTTAACCTATTATCCACCGGTTACCAAGGTGCCGCTGCAGTGCTGTGAGAGAACCGGTCGCGGCGTGAATCGTTTAGGACGTTTTGCTGATCTTGGGCCGACGCGTGCTACGCTAGAGATAGCACTTTTTTTCTGATTTTGTTTCTGAATGATCGGGCTCCTTAACCCAAATTCGTCGGACTTTCATCATTGTGTTGCCGTATTTTCCATCGTATACCTAGCTCATGGGATTGTTGGTCGGGTAGCACTTTTGGTTTCCTTCAAAATCGGGTTTCGAGTGACTTACTATTAGTATGGAGCTCCTCCAGTGAGGAGCTCAGAAAAAACACGGTGCACCTCTATCGTAGCATTCGTCGGCCCTCGACGGGCCTCCTTCAACTAGTCAGTCGTTGCACGTTCCATGTCATGGCGATACTTAACGCTAGGGCGCGGGCTGGCCAGTTTCGTTGTTCGCATACCGTACTCATACGTATCAGGGACTACGGGATGGACCGTGGCCAGCAAGCACTCTGAAACTCATTTAGCTTGAAGACGGGCTGCACTACTATTGCTTGCCATTTAAGTTGCTCGTTGGTCGTCCATACTGTCTACCAAGTATGTCTTAAAGGAGGACGCGATCAGAGTCATATCTATATGCAGTTCAAATCCATGGAGCCATCCTCAGTAGGTGCAATATCACGGAACACATAAGCGCGAAAATGTATTACTCTGGCAGTCGGCAATGTCATTTCCACGTCCATTCCTCGCACGGTAGGGAAGCTAACCGGTTCAGACGATTGCCTATATCATGTGAGCTTGCCAGGTCTATCACACCTCGGCCAATAGACTCGCAGCAGTCACGTCCAAGGCGTTTTTCGAGACATGGGACAGAAATGTACAGCCTGTATATGTCGAAGCTAGCGCAAATAAAAATCCGCACGAGCTAATAATTTTGAGGTACTAACTTTATGGTGAGATTTTTATTTGTCGAATAGCTTACAGCTAAACAGTGGTGCTCGGCGAGGAACGTCAGTATAAATCCAACCCAAGAGCAATCCCACGGTAGGGGTACAACATTTGGGCTCAAACATTTCTGACCAGTTGTGGTCCTCACGTGAGTAACCACCGGATAGTGTTATCATTTTACCGGTATGCACAATTAGGGACTACCGCATTCGAAATATTGTTTGGGTTGCGCGAGCGAACGTTTCCGAAGTCACGTTTCGGGTGAGATATTGAGCTCTTCATGTGAACAAGGCAAGCCGTATCGTTGGAACACCAGTCATGTTTTACACGGTTTACGCTGGGAACAATAGGCCGTCGGGTCGCACCATACTTGTCGGTGGTTGCGTCAGGTCTTTAAAGATGTTGTCAAGTGAAGAACCGCAAAACCAAGAAAAAGCAACCCCCTATTACGCATAGGAGGCCTGCTTAGGTCGTGTTTCGTATTCGTGGAGATAGGCTGCTGCACAGCATCTGCCCCGGCAAAAAGCCAGGAGGGCTGATGTAGGTAGGGAATGTTGGTGTCTGAACTTTGATGGAACGATAACTACGAAGCGCGCGCAGCATGGCACATGACACACGCTGAGGTAGATGTGCACCAACTGTTTCCCGAGGTACCTCACTAGACGAGTTCTATACTGATAGTAAGTCACCAATAAATTGGATTTCAAGACTAAATTAAAGTACAACCCGACACAAAACTCCATCGCCTACGTACACATAAAAATCAAACTCCGCCAAAAGAATGACACGCCGACTACTTTGCGCTAAGGACCGCGCTCCGTCGTTCATAACGTGATTTACGCAAAAGTGCTAGTTTAGTCGTCCTGCGGGTTTCCATATTCGTGCTCGGCTGTGTTGTGCTTGTTTCCCATGGTGTGGGTCGTCAAGTAACTGCCCATGCATGTAACATATTGGATCACTCCGATACTGCAGGCACTCTCGCTGTACTGCACGTATGTACCGGCCACCTAGTAGCGAGGCTGGAAGATATTGAGACCGACGCTCCATGTTTCGGTTTTGGCAGGGTTAATTTCCCCGCGGTTGGGTGAACCGTCTGCAGCGATGCGTCGCCTTTAGACACGTGCTACTGTTGAGGCGCACCTTTGCTTCTCTGATGTTATGATTATCACCGGACTACAATATAGGAGTTGTGTATCTCCAAAAAAATAAATCTGATCAAACGTGAAGTGCACCGCGATGGTCAATAGCATGGGCTGCTGCTGTAGGAATCCAAACTACAGTATCATAGCGGCAGAAAATATGAAATTCCGACAATGTTGGGGTTCAGCACCCCTAACACCAAGAAATATTTTCAGCGAAAATGTGCTACCCCTAGCGTAGGACGCTTCTGTATGAAGGCACTGGCGAGGTAGGTGTTTCCTTGTAGGGGGATCGTGCCGCATTTCAAAAGAGGTCGCTGTCGATCGATACACGAGAGGCTTACACCACGATTATCGGGGAAGCAAGAGATGCATAAATCAGGTCCGTATATTGCACCACACCGCCCGTTCATAGACAGTACCAGTTTCGTTTTCCTACGAAATATGGTCAGGAAACCCACAAGAGGCCGTTTGAAGACTCCGCGGTACTGATGCCGATTATTGACAAAGTCCTTCGCTTTCCGACGATGTTGCCGCATAAGACACGTCGATATTCCCAGCAGGCGACTTTCTCTGTGTCTAGTGATGAAGGCTGGGAGCCGTGAGCTCCTCGCATATCTGCCCAGCAAACGAGGAGAGCGATGTCGCCTGTACGCGTGGGATATGGCCTTGCTCGCGGGCCCAATCATACCGACCGTGATTAGCAACGCGATTAGCGTCGACTGCCCCCGATGCAGTACGGGAGTACCGAACGGATGCTTGTGATCATCGTCGAGGAACGGGCGGATCACCGGAATGCTGTCACGTGAGACACGCACAATAGATCCACCTACCCGACACAAAACATAGGCAATAATGTGGTTTTCGATAGTGTACGACGCCTAGGAATCCACTCGGGGAGGGGAGGATGCAGAAACAAAACGGGATCGAGTACAGCGACGAACGTGCAATACGAGGTCGGGTTCAACACAGTCTATCCATAATCGCGTCGACGTTGTCGGGGGGGGGTTAAGAAGCGAACAACATAGGTACTAGGTTTGGCCTGCCAACTGAAGCATTTAGAAGGTGCTCGCATCACGCCTCAGGTTGTAAGCATTGATAAGTTACTCGCTCGAACACTTTCGCTATAGTCTACAAATGCATTATCGGAGACAGTGCATACACGTTGTTTTTACTGCAAACACTATGGGTTTAACTATTGTTCTCTGTTCGAACGGTGATGGGAAGAATTGTAACAGCAGTGATATCGAAAGGCGTTCTATCAGGTAGGTACAGCCATATAATGTCCGTCGTAATCCGACTTTGATGTTGTTTTCAACACTCCGTGGTATCCACGCAATCGCTGGACCGAGACAACAGCGAGGGTAGCACCGTCGAAACCCCTGTCGGCATTTGAAATGGGCCTGATGAGGGCATCTGATGCGCGGCTATCTCAGGTCTGCGCAAGTGTCACGTCGGTCCCTACGCCCCGCCCAGCAAACAGAACAACACGCGATAAACAGGTATGCATGCGCGACATCACGGGTGGAACCCCAAGAAACTGTTGCCCAACCGCTACACACCAGGACGCCGTATTCGCTGTTGTAGGTGTACTGACAAAATTGGGACGTAGATGCGTGATACAATCGAATATTTCCTCGTCCACCACATACTTTAGGTGGCGTATCACTGCAGGCTCTCTCCAAGCGCATACCGGCACGCGCATCGTCCTGCAAATCTCGCACTGTAGAAGGTGAATCTGGCATGAAGGTCGCCCAATGCCGTGGTTGGGTTGAGCTCGCGATTCTAACATCCTCCGTGTTATGCCGCGCAACGCAGCACGCTGGTGCGGAACACAGACTTGTGATACATATGCAACACCATTTCCCGTCACTACTGCAAACAAACTACCCATCAAAGGAGCAATCCCAGACTGCCCCACCACAATTCGCACTACCTACATACAAGCGGGCTTGCATATCAAACAAGCGATATGACCTTCCCGACGCAAAGCACATAATACAACAGGCGCACTCGTCGGTTTGCGTACCGCTAACACGACCTTCGTGACGGCGGATAAGTACATCACGGGTCGTCACTTACAAACAGGTCATGTGTTTATACTGCTAGCACAGTTATCAAACACACATCCGTCCCAAAACAGGGGGGCGGTTTTGAATATATATGTACGAATTTTATGTATATTGTCCAAACACTCAACATATTCTGGGACAGAGGAATAGCAAACATAAACACGCTTTATATTTCATTATGGTGGAATTTGTCATGCAACAATACACGTGTCTATCACAACCGGAACGAATAACCCCCAATGAACACAAGCAAACCAGCGGAGGAAGCCCTAGGTTTCATAGCTCGCATCGAAGAAAATAAAAATGATTCATTAACCATGGGCATAGTGCACAGAAAGGCGGAAACTAAGATGAAGCGATATGGCCCCCACAGTCACAACTTTCCGTATCGCATATGCCGACCGACGTGGCGATATCTACGACCTGTCCCCACACGTTATACCTCGTTATACCTACCTTGCGCGCCCGCTCTATGCACACAACTTCACAAATGACCTGGCGTGCCAGGAAAGTCAAGTTCTATACGGTTGGACCGTTACCAAGTGACTACGTTCAAAAATGGGCTCTCGCATACGTCCGCTTGTGCTATTTCACCCATGCGGTTGGGGCAAGAAGGCTTGCCAACAGCTCCTCCGCCCCCATCCGTACCACCGACCATGTCCCATATATATATGATAGGACCAATTCCACATATGATATACAGTAGTACCAATCTCATGAGTTAGTGACAGCATGCTGGTCAGGGCGTCACCGGGATGCATCGATTTATACACCTACACTGCACCGTATGAACCGAAACCTGTAGCCAGCACAAGAGCCACGAAAGCACTGAGTACACGCAACGTGCAACTAATTGCTAGGCCCGCGCTACCCCCCGTCCCGGTGTCCTTGCCCCCGCTGTCGATGACGGGTAGTCCGTTGTCGCCCTAATTGCACGAGGTTTGGTAATTAGAGTATCCGGGAATTAAGGGCATTAGTTTTATCGTATTGTTTCCCATTTTTTTCCGAAAGTGAATTCGTTTAGTTTTCCCCGTATCCTGTCCCTCTGGTGTCATTGTTTTTTAATCCAACACTAGCGGAAGTCGTCACTCAATTCGTGTAAGTTGCACTTCTATACCGACACCGCGTTTCACCAAATAGGATGGATAGAATGCTCCTGTAAGTGAACACAAGTATATCACGTCCAGTATAGAATGAGTGCCGCAGCAGCTTGTTCTTGCATGTCTTGCTAGTGTCCTTGCAGAAAGGATGCCGTGTTAGACTCCCTGAAATGCAGCTTGAGCTCAGGTATTTCCATGTATTTTTATTGTGTCAACTCTAGTATTAAATTCCTTGTTTGATTCTTCTGTGGGAGCTAAAACGGGGGAAAACAAAACTCAACAGATTGAGACAAATTGTCTTTGATAAGAACGAGACTTAGCGGGGGGGGCGGAGTTGAGTAATTGTGGTGGTGCGTATCACGTCGACATAATCCACACGAAAAACGTAAAAACACGGAGCCAATTGGGAAAACATTAATCAAAAGGGGTTTGCTCGGAACCTGATACAAACAGACTATATTGGAGCAGGGTTTATTTATTTGTTGCTCGCCTTAGTCATTTGACCAATGACCACGCACCCCGTTTGAGACGGAGGAGGGGGGGGGGGGGGTTAAACGCACACGGTTCACCTGCAAGCCGGGTTATCCCGCCAAACCCAACGCATTTAGGAGATCCTAATCTTGGAAACTGCGTGCGACGAGTATCTCTGTAGGTAAAGGGTCTACATTTAGCCCCAGGACATTCGGTAGTCGTGCGGGCGAGGGGATCTACGTTTTTTTTTTTTTTTTTTTGTTCATCCCATTTATTATCTTCGCACTTCCGTCTTTCTCCCTCCCTAGTCGTAACTCAGATCCGGGGTCACAAAGTAGGCTCCTCTCCCTCCTCCCCCACTACGGTTCTTGCTTTGCATTTTTATCGCGAGAAGATTTCAGCACTTTCTTCCCTCGTCAACTCTCGTCGAATTTTTGCTTACCCACGCTATAATATGCGCTCTCGACAGTCGGGTGTCATTTGAGAATAAAAACCTCCATGGGGAGAATCGAACCCTCGACAACCGGCCCAAAAGGCCTCGTGGCTACCAGTTAGACAACCGGGGCGACCGGCTGATGGGAGTGACTGACTGCTCGTAGGACTATGAGTTAGCTTTGACGCAGTAATGAATACTCGCAGGATTACGGTCGAGGGTAACAGTTAAGTTCACGAACCCGGGGTTTACGAAATCGCTGGAAGTCACATAGTGGTTTACGACATTGTTTGTGACTTGCCCATACAATCCAGGACAGCGAAAACTCACGAGTCTACAGTCAACGTCGGGCAGAGGTTTAGCTAAACAAAATGAATTTCGGGAGACCTGATCGTGACATTGGGGTAAATACCACCGTATGCAAATCAAACAGTCTAACCTGGGCCGGGTTTCCTGTTTCATGTGAGGTTTCCTGTACTTCAGAGGCTTGTGAGGTTGTTAATTGAGTTGCACTTTTAAGATTACATCGTACCAGTGTATTCGGGTGAGATTCGTAGCAAAGCATCTCGAGCGAGGAGGCTTAAGAAACTTCAAGTGGTACCCCTAGTCTTTAAAGCTTGCGTCCAGTTCGGGTTCGCTACCCAACTCCGAAGTATGTAGAGGAGAGAACAAAATTGGAACGTGTTTACGACGCGTTTCTCTGTATCGAAAGGGTGGCCGATAGCGCCAGCACTTCCGGCACCGGCGGGAAGGCGATCTCACCTCGGGTGAAGAAGGGTTAATATTGCAGCCCCGGCACCGTCGGGCAGTTGTTCTCGCCCCAGATGGAGGGGTGTCAGAACTGATCGAGGTAACCGCTTGGGGATCGGTGGGCGAGGTCGGCGCGGCATAATCGCAGGTGGTGGCGGCGCCCCCGCAGGTTACATCGAACAGCCCAGGCGTGTCCGCCGTTTCAGACGGAAAGTGTCCGACGATCGAGTCCCCGTCTACGTCACCTGATTGAACAATACAACCCGCAAATCAGTCGAGCCTTTTCATACAAGCAACAGGTCAGTCGACCGAGAAACCAACATTGGAAAGTACTCTACGATTCTTGCAATGCGTGTTTTGTTTGTGATCAAGGCGATCAACCGCCTTGGAAAAAGACCAATGATCGAGGTCGATTAACACAGTGTACGCCGTCTGATAAACAAACCACGCCGGAAAAACAAAAACACGATCGAGGCGATGCGTATGTCTTCTGCTTTCCGCTCGAGAAAGCCACGTTTAAAAACATCCAAGGGTAGAGACGATACATGTAGTTTAGCCCTTGCGATCGGAAAGCGTAATGTGGATTGCTCAGCGATCAAGTCGATACCTAGACTATAGGCGTTCAGACCGAGTTCACACGATGGAAAATACGAAATACTGAAATCGATACATGTTTTGCATCCCTCGCGACCGAGAATCCTCGATGAAAACCGCCTAGCGATGGAGCCGGTATATCCCGTTTGGGTCTTCAGACCGACACAACCCGATGGCAAATAACCCAATGGCCGAGTCGATAACCTGTTTCCGAAACGATCTTCGATCCTAGCAAGCGTACGCCCCTTCTTAGATATATCCTGCACCAACCAACTGACGCATGCTACGGTAGCCTGCATGCAGGTGCGCCATGCGTTTTTCTGAGGGTGGTGGTCGGACGCATTCTACGGTAGCCTGCATGCAGGTGCGCCATGTTTTTCCTGAGCTCCTCACTTTAGGGGCGTCCTATATCACCGTAAAAACGATTTTTGAAATTCCGACGACTTCGGGTGAAGGAGCCCAATCGCTTTGGAAACGATTCAGCCAAAACTTTCCACTTCTACCGTAGCGCTCGTCAGGAGCTTTATACCTAACCTCACAACTGATTTTGTAGGAAAATGAAAGTGCTACCCGTTGAACAACCCCAGGGTCTAAGAATAACTGGAAAATATTGCAAAACAAGTAGGAAAGATAGACGAATTTGGGTTAAGAAGTGCAGTCATCCAGAAATGTTTTCAGCCGAAACAAAGTCCTAGCTTTATCGTGGCACGATTTTCCTCTGAAATTGTATGATCTGCCGGTACAAGCTTTGAAAGGGAGGGTGTAAACCGGAGACGATGTTTTATTTGACCGTGTGGTTCGTCAGATCATACGCCGTGCATGAAAAGTGAGATTGGGTGGTATACATATTAAGTTCACGCCCACCGTCAGACGGGGCTGTCCAAGGGGGAAACGCCCCCCCTACCGTGCCCTGGTTTCTGACACGGGTTCGATCAACACGATCGACACATGGCAAGGCACATGTGTGCCGATTTGAGGAGCTCTATACGGAGCTCTTTACATACTCCAACGAAATGATGATCGAGAAAAATCAAAGTACACGTCGATTAACTATCCCAGGGCCTAGGTATACAAAAGCACATATCGCAGAAAAGCAATGGGATTCCGACGGTTTTGCTTCTAAGGATATTATTGGTCATTCATAAAATATTTTTCATCAAAGCAATTCCACCGCCATCGTCGCACTCAATCGCGCCGTACGCACATGACCACGACGCGTCGCTCGGGTGCTGGATGCTCTCAGAAGGGGCGGATGTGCAGGGGATGATATCTGCTGAGTCTCTTTCCAGGCCAATATTCCAGATGAGAGACTTGTGCGGTATACGGTTGTTGCAGACCGGTGACAGGTGGACAAGAAACGATTGTTAGCGCGAACGTATGTAAATTGGAGAGCGGACCGTAGTACATACATGTCTCTGGGCTGTTCACGTTCAGGATATACGCATACATCAACCAATGCCTGCCTTCGAGACAAACGGCATAGTACCCTTGACACGACAAGCAATCCAACCACTTTAGGTAGGTATACTTGTATACTGGGAAGCCCCTCGTGCTGTTGATGTTTGGCTTTCATAGTCGCTTGGGCTTAGGCCTGTACTGTTCTTACGGCAGTACGCTTCGTCAGGAAGTTGAGAGGAAACTGGTAGAGTTGGGCGGCAGACCGCGCCCTCTTCTCTCTGGTCCCTCCTTCATCACATGCGGGGGGGGGGGGGGTTGAGCGACAAGCTCGCTGGAGCAAATCAAGCGGCCTCCACAGCCAATGAACATGACGTCCCCGAACAACCGTGTTGCCACTAGTATAATGACAGTAAACTATTTTATGTTTGGTATTCCAACTAAAACGGGTTGCGGGGACCTTGGTCAGCCATAAATAGTTTGGCAAAAAAACTGCTCTGCCCCTATCATAGCTCGAGTCGCACGCGTCTTACACAGGTTTCGTTTGAGTCCCACAATCCACGCTATACTTACCTTGTCCCCGTTCTCGAAGGTGTGGTTTGCCACCATCATCCTGGGCTCTGCCTCGATTAGCTATTGAACAAGTAAACGCAGAGACGAGACGTGTTCACATGGGGCGGAAACAAATTCAGTAGCGAAAATAAATATTCTTAGCTTGGTTTCCGAACTACACATGAATGGTCCCGACCGAGTATGAATTGTCTTCGCCGCTGTTCCTCACAACATTTGGCCACAGGAGTTCGGATTCAGAGGGAGGTGCAAAGCGCCTGGGCAGTATTCCAACAACACTCCGGTCTTTTGCGAGAGCTAGTATATATGGGCAAGGGAGATCTCAGCTTTTCGCCACAGATATAATCTATTTCGGAGCAAGTGAGACCCGGTTAAGCCGGCGTGGCTTCGTGTCCTACCCATTCACAATCGTCCTGTCGGCGTCAGGTATCTCAGAGAAGCCTACCCGTACACCATATATATTGGCAATGATGCATGTCACGGTAGGGATGTACCTAACGTTTTTTCAGGGTCCTTTATGTAGGGAAAGCTACAGTACATACTGTATCGCCTAGAAACAGGTTTAAAAGAGGTGTTCGCTGATTCCGATGAGAAATCCCATGGGCTACGTTTGAGGTCTGCGTCGGAACATATGGTGAACCCAAACGATAATGGAGGAGTTGCATAGTTGAGGAGCCCCAACAGTTGTGAATAGTTTGGCATGAAAGGTACTCTAAGGCTTTGCCTATCGCATAAGGCAAGTCCTATCTTATGTGGCATGCCCTATCATGGATGGCATCAAGGTCTCATCAGGTATCATTACCTCGCAAGGAGATGCAAAAACCGTCATCTTGGTGATTGAGATTAGACAGTTCACACACGACGGTGCAAAGCCACGTGATCGGAAATCGCCCCGCTAGGGTTACCGTCAACCTAATTGACGAGAAAAGGTTTACCTTGAAAGTTTCGTACTCAATCGATAGGAGCAGGTTAGGTTTCAAGCTACCAGTGTACACTTCGAGTTTACCGCTTCTAAGCAGAACTAATACACAGCTCAGCGACCCAACAAGTATGAACACTGCTTCGCCAAGAAATAACGTCAGCCAACCCTGCCAGCCTACTGGTGACACCAGTAGCACACACGGCTTACTTATGTCAAACGTAACAGTTGCCATATTGTTCGTGCCATCTATAATTGCAATCCAGAAATGTTTGTGTTTGCTGCCAAAGTAAAGAGCAAGGAAGTTGACGCTCTCTGTAAACCAGATGAACTTGCGGTGAGAGTGGACTGGGCTCCTTGCCTTCCTGTCTGCATCTACTGTATCTGCTGTTTCCTCCGACTAAACTGGGGCACGACGCTGTCTCGTCATGGAGTGCACGCGTGTTCCGCCGCTTCATCTGCGTTGAGGGTAGCGATTTGCGATAGAGAAAGCTAGCCTTGGGCAAACATGTGTAATTGATGGCCTACCCATTTTCTGCTCGCATTAGTAATCTGACCGTGGACCGACGCATGCTACGACAGAAGTAGCACTTTTTTGGCTAAAATAATCTCTGAAGTATCGGGCTCCTTAACCCAATATCGTCGGACTTTCACTCTCGTCATGCAATATATTTTCAATGTACTCGTTGGCCATGGTGTCCGTCGAGTGGCAGTTACACTTTCGTTCAAAAACAGTTTCCGGGGGGGGCGAGGTACGGAGGTCTGCGAGTGACCACCCCCGGGAAATCCATGGTGCTCTTCTACCGTAGGATACTTCGACCGTGGATCTTTTTCGATACATCATTTGCTGCTTGCTCCAGTGGACAGACCGTTGACCACCCATAGCTCTCAAGACGAAGCCCCGGATGGTGAGGTTTCTCCGTTGAAACACAAACCGACATCGTTGATTTTTTGTACTCAACGTGTTTCGGTGTCAGCTAAGTAGGCCACACGATTGCTCATCCGGGAAAAGGAACATGACTTTTATGAAGTTGTTGAAGATGCTACACAAAGTGAATATTTCGAAGGATATATTGAATTTTACATTCAATGACCAGTCCCAACATAGGTTAGGTGCACCACTGTCGTATCTTGAATCTTACCCTCTGACCAACTTGAGCACTAACCTCTCCCGTCATGGAGTACACGGGTTGGCCTTCGGCTTCCTGTCCACTTGGCTGGTAGCAACCCTCGAACTCCGGAAACGCTGACGACGTTATGAAAAACGTCTTGCTCGAACAGGTAGTCTGCATCACCACAAAAACAACGTGGAGGTTTGTTGGCGGTGTCGACATTGATTGGTCCATGGAATCATGAAATCGAAGAGGAGGAAGGGCGAGGCACGATGGGACAGGCATCGAATGCCGAACCAACTAGGAAAAACAATGCGCCTGATGATCATGATCGGGTATACGCACCCGCGCTAGTTACCATATAGTGGCGCCTACATGTTATGAGTTTCATAACTTGATTATAGTATCGGCGCTCTACACCCCACCCCCCAAATTGTTACCGATAAAAGCTGAAACGGTAACCCGATAGGAACGACCCCAAAGCCTACGAATGCCACGAAACGTAACGTGAAACGCTTCCAGTGGTAAACAGCCCGGCCAGTCAGAAATACTTCGTCAAGGGTGTGCTACATACCCATATCGTAGCACGGGTCATGTAACCGTACAGTAGTGGTCACTCTGAAATACCTGTTGAATTAGTGGCGGTTGCCGCTACAGTGCCTGTGGAATCACCTATCAAATATCGGGTAGGATAATAGTCATTGTGGCAGTGTGCGGAGTAGTGCCGGTTGCCGCTTAAGGGCCAGTAATATTCGCTGGCGCATACCGGCACTGTGGGAGGATCTCTAGTGTATATGACTGCGTCTGAGTTGCCGGCTCATTTTGATAAGCATTGAACAAAAGTGCCTCCTAACCTCCAGGTACCGTCACCCCATCTAACATATCTATGCTTAATATATATTTATAATTGGCTGTGTATATGTATACATAACTGACCATTTGCTCACGAACCCCGCAAGGGTATTGGCGGTCGAATGAAATCCTACGAAGGTGAATGTCCGCGAGGAATATTAAACAACCCAACTTGCTGTTGCCCTTTGAAAGACGAGCTCGATACAAGGATGGCAGACAATATTTGCAACTGCAAGCCGAATGTTGCACTGACAGAAACACTGAACACAGACTGAAAAGCTGAACAAGTATCAGTTCGTGAGGGAAAGTGGCCGTTGTGTGTATGGACGAATGAGGCTGTCCCAAGTATGCGATACTCGTAGTCGTTTTTACATCAGCTTACCGCAAGAAGATGCGGCGTGCTACGGCTGGGGCCGCAGAGTTCAAACTCAACTCGTTTCATAATCAAGTGGGTCCTTACACCCTTAAGAACTGGCTCCACGCATTTGGGGGCAAACTGCTTGATATTAGTGGGATTTCGTGTTTTTCAGTTCTGAATGGGTTAACCCAATATCGTCGGCATGCCATTCGCTTTGCGAAATTTGTTTTTGGTACACCTCGGCCATGGAATTGCCCATTGGGTTGGAAATTTTAATTTCTGCAGAAACTCAGTTTCAGAGTGAAATATAGCACTTCTCAATACGGGAAGTCCATGAAGAAAACATTTGGTTGCAGCTCTACCTTCGCCTGTGTCAGATGTCTTACCTCGCCAGGGTCGCTGTCCTCACAAACACCGCCGCACACGGTAGACACCAATTCGTTTCCACTGTCATCGCTGCTGCCTGGTTGTTTAAAATACGGCGAAACATTGTAGAGGGGAATAGTCCCGGGTTAAAGTTGTTTTTAATGAAGCAGAAATTTAGCTACAACTTACCCAAATTCCCATTTGTAGCAAGTTTTACTTGCCAAAAAGAAATACACTTGCCATTTCATTATCTCTCAGTTCTTAAGTATCAAGATAGTGAAATTTGCTGTTTGACTTGCCCTTTGCGACCAATCACGCCTACGCAAGACCATACAAACAACACGTCGGTGCGCTAGACTGCACCAACTGCAGCAGTACAGGATTAAATAAAGGGTTAGATGGTGGTGCTGATAGCAGATAACAGCCTATTTTCCGATTAAGGAATTCATTTTCCGATTAGAACGATAATCGATTTGAGTAGTATGTTGTTTGTCAAGAGGTGCATTTAGCTCACAATCAAACTTTAACCTAGAGTTTATGTTCATCGATGGTATGTATCGACCCACAAACAAAAAACAAAATCAGCCTTAACGAGCTCCTTAAACAGAGGATATACGGGAATTGGTATTAAGTATATATGGGCGAGGTACCTCGCCCACAAACTGTGATTGTTATGGATCTTCAATATCTTGACACTGGCGATGCCGATTTTAATTTGTTTTCGTCATCGATATCTGTTACAAATGGCAAAATTGTTTGAGGTGTATTTTGTCTGTGAGGGGGATATACTTCTTGCAGTACTAAACCCAACATTTTCGATTTCCATTCTCATGGGAAAGGTAATTCTCAACTAGGAAAATCGACTGTTGGATTATGGTGGTTGGCGGCACTGAAAAATTTGATGATGGAGCAGGTGACGAACCCCATGTGGGCGTGGCACGGGTGCCGTTTGGAGCTGGCGCTCATATCAAACCCAACCAACCAATCGCCCCAGAACCCTTAACACAACGTACACTTGACTATGGCCGCCCTGAAGGGCTGTCCACCTCTGGCGTCTCCGAGACATTTTAGGATCTTTCTCCAGACTCCCTATTCCTCGACGAACGTGTTGCCAGGCTGTCCGATCCAGGAGCCTTTGCCAGTACTCTTATATTACAAATCGTACAAGATAAAGTACCAAATGTATTACGGTTTTTGCGGTGGTCCGCAGATCTTTTCAGATTGTTTAAATCGCGCGGTGAAGCCGCGCACGGGTCGAGCCTTAGCCTGGACTAAGGTTAGGGGTTAGGGTTAGGGTTAGGGTTGGGTTGGCTCGACGGGTGTTTCGTCATTTGATTTCAGAAACACCCAAAAACACGTAAAACCAGCACGAAACCATAATATGTTTAGCACTTCATATGTTACGGTTTGTGGGATAATACCGGTAAAAGCGTCTCGTCCGATGTCTGCTGTACTGGGTGTGTAAACACTGAGGGCGTTACGTGGCTAGATAAATATTAATATGGAACACAACTATTAATAGACTTTATAATATCAATAGTGGTACGAAGTAGAAGTGGTAGTACAGGTGTCGTCATCTGAGAGGGGTACATTTTTTCCACGGATATTCCAGGTCCTTTTTTAGTTTCGTATAATAACAATCATACTGAACAACCCATAATTATGATATATATACTAGATCAAAGGTAGTTTGCCCCACCGATCGATTTGACGAAATACTAGGACAGTTCGTCAAAACAAAAGCACATGCTGCCCCCCTCTATCCTATGCCGGCGTCCATTAAGCCTTCTGGGCCGGTACACTATCCTCGGACCTGCCGGCAAGGCGTATCTCTCTGATTTGCAAAAAACACAGCAAGTCGGTTGTCCAGCTTCGTGCACCAGGAAATTCAATAGGGTCAGAGCCAGGCTACAAAGGCCGCTAAACACGGGCTACGGACCGTGGTAAGACGTACAGCAACAAACAACCGATTTTCATATTTGATAATTACCTTTCCGATGAGAATGATGATCGATGTTGGTAACATGTTGTTTTTCATGAGTTTTATTTCACGCACAATCGATATTTAACCTAGACTATGTGTTCACCGATGGTAGATATCGATCAACGAAAATAAAACAATATCAGCCTTGACAGGCTCGTAAAGTAGAGGATATAAGGGAACTGGTAAAAAATATTTCAAGCGACGCAATTGCTCTTTTTGTTTGTTTTTATGGAAGGGGCCGCTCAAGAGTTCGGTTGCATTTGGGGTATATGATGGATCAGTACACTACTGCAACGCAGCACCATTCAACGAGGAGAGTGTTACGGTAGGCCCCATCGTTCCGCCACACGTGGAGGATGCACGCTTAGCACAGCCGCCGCAGTTGTCGTGCACGGACCAGCCGCGAAAAACGCAGGAGAGTTCGTGCGACCCAACCAGCGAGAGCAACGCGCGGACAACCAGAAACCAGGGACGCATGGCCCGTCGTCGAACACAACATGTGGAGCGGGCGCGTGCTCACGAAGACGCAAGGTGCGGTCACGGACGCCATACGGCCGCACGATCGTACTGCCAGAGGCATTTCGCGTTGTTCAGTCACTAGACAAACCGGTTGTTAAGTCTTAGCTCGGGTTTTTACCCCCGCTTAAAAACATGCAAATAACATTTTAATCCGTTGTGGCAGTCATCTTTGCGGCTGCGCGCGCGCCCGACGGCTTACCGCAACATCGCCTGGCGTTTGTTCGGTGCACGATATATCAATTCATAACAGCGAGGCCAACGATGTTGTATTCTCAAATCGGTCTATCAAACCTACACATGGCACGGCTCCAAACTGAATATGTAGTCACGACGAACACATTGACAACGTTGGGACACCTATCAGAAAGTTTGTTTCCCCAGTAAGTAGCCTGGAATAGTATCAATTCTATATGTATACTCACAAAACCAAGTAGCTTCGGCGGGGTGAATGCTCTCCGCCGGCTCATTGGAGGCGCACAGCAGAACGTCAGTCTCGTAATCCTCAAGACCCCACCGTGTAAATGTCTGCGGCGCAAGATGACAAGTTAGCGTCAAGGGGCGTCGAGTCAACGGAATGGTTGATTGGTTGTAGGTACCGGTAGAGTGCGGCGGTACAAACATCGGGAAATAGGAATATACGTGAGGGCCCATCGACTCATGGCTGGCCGGGCTCTGGTCCGCTTACGCAAAACCTAACCCTGATCATAATTGAATCGTAAGTCGATTGGAAATGCCATGAGCAAGATATTACATAACGCAAGTTGATAGTAGTCCGGCGATGGCTGAAGAGCTTCAACTATCATACTAACTGTTTGGCAAAAAGTCTGCTGCGAGTTGATTGGAGCACAACACCTCTAACGTCGTCAGTCACGAATGCTGCATGCAATATCAACTACAGTAGTAGTCACATGTTTGTTATGTTACGGACAACCATGGACAGTGGAAGGGTGACATCACTGATGTTGTCTTTAAAGACCTAGGACTGGCGCTAACACGAGATTTGTGACTCGATCAATGGCAGGCCTTGAAAAGGGTCCGTAAGAGTAAGGAGTATCCTTATTAATCGTAAAGGTCCCTTTTCTTCTCCTTTTTTGTTTCCTAAGGAGCCGCTTCCAGGTGGTCCAAGGCATGATTGTACTATTACAGGGAACCATAGTAAATAGGACCAAATATTGTTGGTAAAAACAGGTACATATATAGGTTTTTGTGTGTACCGTAGGTCCCCTATTTACTATGGCATCATTAGCCCACCCCGTAATAACGTTTCACGCAACTATTCGAAGATCTGACTCAGTTTGATCAATACCAATTAAACGTAACACCAAATCGACCATTTATTGAAACCGTTATTATGATATAAGGAGGCGATGCCGGCATTTGCATGTTTTTCTTTAAATGTTTTAATTTTTATTTTTTTTTTTTTTTTTTTAATTTTTATTTTTTTCTTTTTTTTTTTTTTTTCCCTTTTTAATTATTTTATTATTGGTTTTTTATTTTTTTTTTTTTCGTCGTTGTCCAATCGAGATCGCTTGAACCCAAATCGCCCAAAACAAACGAAACAGAAATATTCAGGTCGAAAACAGAAGAAAAATAAGCGTGAACCGTTAACGAGTCGGCAGGGGTTCATAGAACAGGTGTGCCAATTTTCAAGAAAAATCTCCAAACACGGCATGGATACTAATTCTAGTAAATGTACGGTGATATTATTGAACCAACCGTTACCCGTATCGTGTATCGCCTCGACCGCACGATATACACAATAATACGTAAATAGGTTCTCACCGAAGAGGGTTCGGAACCCGTTGAGTTGACGTCGACGGCGCGGATAACAGTGTTCGGCAGGTCCAGACCAGACGGAGTGTAGTACGGGAGCCCCAGCCAAAGGAGCCCGGTTTCTTGGTAGCATCCAGCGAAAGCGTCAAGGCTGCATAAATATGCGTTTTTCATTGAGGGCAGCGGGTTCATCACTCTGGTGGTCACGATCCGAACCCGAAGGGGTGAGCGTTAGGTGCACTTACTCTATATATGTTGAAGTTGGGCTAGACCAATGCGACGGTGTGAACTACGGGTTGCGACGCTTCTCGTTTCTGGTCACACTCGCCTGAACTCCGAGTGAGATTAAGGCCGTCGGTTGACAGGACACCGGCTGCACCGTTCGGACTAGGCAGGACCAATATCGCTTATATACTTGTCCGGCAGTTTGGCAGCCATGTCAAACTATTAAGTCTCTCAACTTTGCATCAAGCGTGTGGAAGCCTTCATTATAATACGCACGTGCTTTTCGGGCTGACTACCCAAAATTATTTTGTATTCGTTGTGCAAAGCGGCGTTGACTTCGAGGTCATGGTTAACACAAGTACCTGGTCGTCGATGACACGCACATGGGTAAAGCGCGAGGAAATGAGACACCTTACACATCGTGCTTCAGTCCTCTGCAAGTAGACGTCATCGTTGCGTCGAGTGTGTTCTCGATGGGTATGAGTAGTACATAGCACCAGCCAGCGATATTTTTGCCTAGTATTGTTTAGTTCGAGACCGTAGTTACTACGTCGTTGTGGGCTCCGGTGGGCTTTGTGGGTAAGTCATCATTTGTGGTAGGCTTCTGACATTGTTGGCCTTGTGGGAATTGTATCTGCGCTGAGTGCCGTGTGCGTTAATTATAACACAAAATAGAATGACAGGACTTGTGTTGACTTCGCGGGACAGTTTATAAAACGTGCCCTCTAAGCGGCATGCCGTTAATACATCCAAGGAGTTGCACACCTGAAGTGTACTGGTGTACAAAACGTAGTGGATAATGTAGATTTGTTGCGGTGTGGACGTTTGGCGGGATACGGCGGTAGTACATTTATTGGAGGAAATCGTGTATTGCCTCGTGGTCGTCTCAAAGGCAATAGGTTTTGCCTAGCGAAGTTTCTATACGGTTTTAAAGGGTTTGCATCCGCGCCGATAAACTATCATCTTCATGGAAATCGGTAATCTCCTCTCCACGTGCATGTGGTGTTATCAACCACCAGCCATTGTCATCGCTACTGTCATCGCTGCCAAGGTCATGGGTTCGATTCGTTGATAGGGCGGCGTCTGACGCAGAAACCTTGTACTTCCGAAAAATATATCTATGACGGGGGAGCACGGAAAATATAATCTATGCGGTAAGCACTAAAACCTATGAAATGTGTTTTGCTGTTTTGAAAAGAAACAATTGGTCCTAGGAATAGACAAAGTCTTGCTCTGCTCTGCCCGCTGCCGCGACTGCTGCCAACGCTGCTGCTGCTCTGTTACTGTAGGTACTGTCTGAAACTCAGTGGTGTTGTCCTGTGTGATGTGGTACCCTTAGCCTTGACGACCTCTGGACATATCAGCCCCCGCGCGCACGGCTGTACCCTGAGTCCCGCTTTATTTTACATTTGTCTGGATACTTCTTTAATTTCGTTTCGGGTCTTTTGTGTCTGCTTTGTCTTGGCTTCGACCCCTGACTTTCCTGTTTCGGTCATGACCCCTCCCTCAGTGGTCGCTTCTGTCGATGACCCTATCCGTGATGCTTAGGCCTCACTACGAGGTGTGGGGAAATTGTTGTTTTGAATACCCGCATCTTCGATCCCCCTCTCTCGGTCTTTTGGGATGAACTTTGTTGTCATCCATTGACCATCGAGTGGTCTGAATTTTACGACTATTCAGGGTGGGCTAATGTGATGTGGTACCCTGAGGGCTATATAATGGTTGATAGGTAATTATACATGTGAAAAGCCTAGTGGCGCTAATATTGTTCTTGTATACATAATTTTCCATGGCAGACCACATACACAGTAGCACCGAGGCTTTGCAAGTCCATAGGAATGTTCTAAACACTTGAATATTCCTAAGGACGAGATAACTCGTCATATTAGCGCTTAGAATACCACAGGAATTATATTACCCCTTGGGTAGGATTTGGTTTTATTCCTTGGACAGAATAGGCGATCACTCTGGATTAGCTAAACACCATAGGAAAGTTCCATGGGCTACTATAGCTATCCGATTAACGGGTTGTTAGTAGGGATATACCGTAATCTCCCGTTAAAGCGGTCGAGCAAGAGAGTCTGCTCTCAGACAGACTCTCACCTCCTCACCCCAACCTCGATCACTGTCTTCTGCCCATCGTCTCCACCTCAGCCAACATCATCAGAGGTTAAGAATATTACAAGAGGTCACCCATATCGAAGGGGAACTTACTTCCAAGCTCAGCAATGTTCCTGCTGCTTCCACATCCCTTCCATTCCATCTTACGTCGTCGGTCCCCTTATCACACCTACCTGTGTTTTTCTGTGTTTCCGTGTTCATACTCAACCACTGCTGTAGATTGCGCGTTGATACAAACAGGTGTCAAATATTTTGCAGTACGATAGTCTCCAGAATGAATGCATTGTCTACGAGAGTCGCCAGAAAAATGTTCGGGTTATTTGTTTTAGCTTTGTGTTTAGTTAGCTTTTGTGTGGCTGTTTAGAGCAGTACTGATTTCACACTACTGCTGTGGTTACGTAAATCTCCGAAGGCTGTTTTTTGTGTCACATAAATCAGTATGATGGCTGCAAGACAACTACTACGATAACGGTCCCCGCCCGGGTTGTGAATGTTTTGAGTATTGTACTGTTTTTCTTCTTCGGCACCGCTGTTTTAATGCTGCTACTGCGGTGTGACTGGCACATAAACTACTGTGCTGTGCTGCTCTGTGGCTGTACATTGACGCCGCAAAATCTTCTACTCAGTTTTTGTTTCTGTGTAACCACCAATATTTACACTCACTCGTCCCCAGCGCCACAATTAATAGTGTAAACCGTGTCTTACGTGACTCGATTCGAAAACTGTATGTATATATGCACGATGACTTTTCCGGTTGATTTGGGCCTTCCGATTTCTTGCGTAAACCTCGTCAAGAACAAGAGCCGAGCGCTACGAATGCAAACCGACTATTCTACTACTACTGTATGAAATATACCTGGTATGCCTTTGAGTTTGTCCAATGCACTGGTCGCCTCGGTGGACTAGCAGGTAACCACAAAGCTTGTTAGCGTCAGTATCGTGAGTTCGAGCCCCCCCCCCGCCCGAGTGCATGCTCGTAGGCACGTGTTCTCGCAAATAAATATCTTGACTAGTGGAAAGCGCCAAGGCGTGAGTGAGCAAAAATCGATGAAGATCGACGAGCGTTGGGAAGGCTGAACCCTCTGCGCGATAAAAACCAAGGCAATAACCTTAGTGGGGGAGGAGGGAGAGGAGCCTACTTTTGTGACCCCGGATCCGAGTTACGACTAGGGAGGGGAGAAAGACAGAAGTTAAAAGACAATACATGGGATGGAAAAAACAAAGAACACAATTATCTACACGACGATTCCGAAGGGAGATCTGGATTATTATTCAGGATCATAATAAGAAGTGGAGAAAGCGGGGAATTGGTTGTGGCCCGCGTGTGCTTCCAGTGTTATGAGAAGGATTATATTATATGTAATTAATAGTGTGGTTGGGGGTGGGTGAAATTAAAGAATGAACTACTTGAGCTACGTATCATGGTTGAGGTATTGTACTATATATTGTTTTAGGTAGGTTGTTCGTGGTATGGGGGGGGTATAATTAATTTATTTAGCGAAAGAGGGAAAATAATATATTTCAATATCTACTTAAAAGCGGTGATGAGAATATGGGCCGCACGTTGCCAGATAAAAAGTGGAGTATATACAGTAGTAACATATCTTACTCGTAATAGCCACACCATCCTCCTCAACCGTACCTGTTGCTGCTCGAAAGGGGGCTAGGGTTTGCCGCCACTGAAATGGTGACTGCATCGCTCGAGCACGTGCTCTGTAGGTGACGGGAGCCGCCGGCATAGTTGCTTTCTCGGCTTGTGGCGAACGCGGCCGACGCCATGCGTGCGCTCGCGACCTGTAAGAAACGGCGACATACACGTTTCAATAGACGATGTAACCAAGACCAAAAACTGTCCGAGCGCCGAAGTGATTTCCATATTGACGCGGGCTTACTCGAAATTGGGAATGGTGGTTGTAGCGCAACAAAACAATCGAGTGACGTCCGCCCGCACCCCTTTACCTACATTGCAGCTCCTGCGTCAGTACTGACAGTCCCTTCTACCACATACTGCAGATACAATATTTATCGACTTCTAGGTAGGTTTCGTCGAAACGATTGTGCAGTTTTTCGGGACGGGATAGGGGGCAACGGGAATTTTGGCAGCCGAAGAGCTTTGGTCATCGACGGATTTGTCCCACAAAAAGGAACATGAATGCGACTGGGGCGCCAGAAACAATTGAGAAGACCCCCCCCCCCCCATCCACCTACACCTCCTGCACAAGGAGGCCTCTTTTCCCACTGCGAACAACACGCTAGTAAATATTCCCGCAATTTGCTTCCAAGAATACGACGAACGTCTTAGTGGGTTGTGTCCTAAATGACCAACCAGTACGCCCCACCCATGTACAAACTCTAAATCGTGGAAGCCTGTCTATCATGTAGACGAGAGATTTTACCCTCTGGCTCTACTCAGGCATTACACTGCCGCCTACCCGAAGAGATGGGCGAGCCTTTGTCGTGGCGGTAGTTGTTGAAGCAGAGATCGACATGCATACCAACCCGAAGTATCCGAGAGCACTCTTCATGTCGGGCGACGGCGTTGACGGGTGAGTTCGCGTCTCGACTCGCTTATTTGAAGTGGTTTCGCCTTCAGATCAGGGCACTGCGGGAGGGTGGGGATAAAAACATACAGGCATATAAAACTTGTGACGTCATACATATCGTACGTGGCATAGATACGAGGCGTACATTATAATATCGTCGTACTGTAGTCCGAGTCGGAGTTATCGATACTCGATAATTGACTCGTGGGTCCGAGTATTATGTTAAACGTACTGTGCTTCGAGAGTGCCAGATACTCAAATGACTGAGTTGCTCGCGAGTCACCATAGCACCAGAACGTGAAATAACTGAGTCCTCGCGCGTTCCCACGGTACCAGCACCTGAAAAGACTGAGTAATCTCGAGCTCCAGGAGTATCAGAGGCGCTGAGTAATCACGTGTCCCCCAGGTACCAGGAGCTGAAGTGACTGAGTCCTCGCTAAGACGCGGTGTCGTGCACGAAACCCGGCCCGCCTCGCGGAGAGGGTGATGGTGCGTCAGGGTTGTACATATGAAGAAGATGAAAATACAAATATGTACAAATATGTATAGTAACGTGTATCATCCAGTTCTTATATAGTTATATATTTCGAGTAGTGATGGGCGTATGTATACGAGTATTGATCCAGAACTAACACACCGTCGCAGACATGTTTCCTCCGGGGTAATAAAATACTGAGAACATACCACCTCAACATCTTCATCTAATAGAAAAGGCTCCCATTCCCAATACGAAACTCTCCTATAATACGAACATTACTTGATGTAGATGTACAGGATTACCTTGCCAAATATCATACTTACCTCCTCTACTGATAAGGAATAAACACATAACATGTGTTGTTGTGGTTGTTGTTGTCGTCACATTAAACTCGTTTCAGTTGCTCATCCCCATAGTCTGATCTAGCAAGATCACGGCCCGTGGTCACAAAAGTGCTAGAGCCATCAGAGAATCCTAAAGAACACGTACACTTAGCAGGGAAAGGATACACAAGTCCGAAGAGGTACACCTAAAATCCCTACAGCATGTTATGCGTGTCCAAAACTGAACTACACGCCCGCAATCTCCATTCGACTACAGCAGCATCCCCCCCCCCCCCCCCCCACTCTTTACCAATGAATTTGCCGACTACAGCGTAACTACTGTCTGAAGTGCTGTCTGTACAAAAACACACGGTAGGCGTGGGAACAAGATGAAGCACGCAGCTGCTGTCGGAAGTGCTGCCAGAATGACAGTCCGCGGGCACACAGTGAAAAAGAACAGCCAACCCAAGCCATCAGTCCATTGACAATTACCCGAATCTATCCTGAACGTCTGTGTTAGGCACAGCATTATAAACATCGACACTGTTAGGAATCGTTCCACATTGAAGGGGTCTTCCACGATCAGGCACACAATGAAGGCACCCGGGTGTCCGCGCCATCTCTGCCGCGTCTCTCTACAAAACCAGGGACGTCATCCACACGACCCAACAACAAATTCAGGGAAAAAAACGAAAATTTGTCAACAAAAAAACAAAAATGTTGTCCGTTCGTCACGGGTCGATGTCGTCCGTGCTCCGGATGCTGCTCCTGTGCGCTGCTGTGCTGCTGCTGCGGCGCTGCGTGCTGCTGCTCGGGCGCCGCTCCGTGCCGCTCTGGCCAGTCCTAGCACGACCACACTCGACCCGCTCCGTCCGTACACGCTCTCGTTGCTGTCCTTCCCAGTCGGCTCCTCGCTTTCTCCTCGTTGCACTCAGGGTGCTTGGTCTGGAAAATAAAAATTTCGCGCTGAAGGGTCAACCGCCCAGCTCCAGCTCGTCGCCACACGCTCCCTCCTCCTTTGATGGCGAAGCCAGGTTACTGAGACAGTACAGCTCCCTCTAGCAAACATATCTAGGGCCGTGTACGTAGTGTCCGTTCACCTTTCTGATGCGTCTGCCTCCGCGCACAAAAGTGAGATGGACATTGCTGTCTACACCGACGGCCAAAACGGCCCGTGCATCTGGACTTTTGCGCCTGACGCACCAGTGCCGATCCAACTCTACCGCTGCACACGCTTCGCGGCGGGTGCGCAGCAGCAAGCAAGAAGGTATCGGTCCGCTTGAGGGTGAGTCTAGCCTTGCTCGCTAGAAAGACCCCCCCCCCTCGCTATGGGCCATGCCAAAGCAAAAACCTTGCCGAGGCAGCGAGGGGAAGAAGGGAGTTGTGAACGACTTATTCTATAATCAAGTAGTAACTAACACATAGAACAAACGTTCTACACAGCTCGCAAAGTTAAGTATCTAATATTTAATCGGTAGAACTCACAGCTGACGTATTTATATTCGGGAACGCTATGGTTCCAAGGAACCTTCAGGTTTGATTTAGGTGCCACCTCGAGCCATATCGAATACAACCTGGGCATCACAACAGCAGCTGAACATAAAAACAGCAGCTCATTCCCCGAAAAAACACTTCCAACTTCATAACTATTACTTCATAAAATACAACATATCAACGACCAAGCAATAACAAGAATTAAAACGTTAATATAAAACAACAAAATATTACGCTCCCCACCCACAATGTTGTAAGGACGTAAGGACCTGTGATTACACTAACACGACCATACATAACCCCCCCCCTACCCCCCTATCCCCCTATCCCCCGCCCCCGTCCCTGTTTTCCCGTCCCCATCCTCGTCTAACAACACATTTTGTGATATAGATGTACTCGATTACTTTACCAAATATCATACTTGTCTCCTCAATTCGGGTTATATAGTATCAGTGCGCAGAATGATCATGGGATACCCTTGTTACATTGTCCTGCTGACCCGGGTAGTATCCAGGGCAGTCACTGAACCATATCCTTAACGAGGAATAATCACATAATACGCGCGAACGGCTTATTATAAAATCGAGTAGTAACTACCAGGCTCCTAGTACATGACGTATACATTAACATATACCAGGTAGTGCTTATCAGGCAGACTGCAAGTACTATTTAATAGATCTCAACTATGGGGGATGACAACCAAAAAAAGGTTAAGGTTCTTTTTTTGTTTGTCGTCCCCCATAGGATATCACATCCTTGCTTGCACGTAGGACCAACCATAGGCGTGCTGAGCGAAGCCAACTTATACTTAGTACACTTTAATGTATATACGAGCTGGGCCAGCCATAAAACGGATTTCTGTTGTGAGCTTCTAGCGCCGCCAATTTTGCGAGTTAGACTTAGAAATATGGCAGAGATGATCCTGACCTATTATTGGAGATGCAAAAAAAAACAGTATATGAATTTTTCTTAACTTTTAAAAAAACCGACTCGATTTCGCCGAGATATCCTCGAAAACCCAAAAGTACCGTAAAATCTAATATTTTACCAGATTTCGACGCTAATTTCACATGACAGCTAAAAAAATCGCCATTCCCGATCAAGCTGAAATTTGGTGTAGACAATGCTTGAGACACAAGGAGACGATCGATGCAAGTTGCATTGCCCAATTCATCACCCATCGAGAGATATAACAAAAAAAAACGATTCCATACTGAAAACAAGTAATTACGAAAACGGCAGTTTTACTGCGATGCCCCGCTCAATTTTTCACTTTTCGAACTGATGTTTTTACCACGTATTTGAAACACACATGCGAATGTACTCCGTGTCATCCCTTTTTTGTTTTGATTTTTTTTACTAGTTATGACCACTTTTTCATTTTTACGGATCGTTGGATCGGTCATATATCCTGAGGAAAAAACAAAAAAAAGGGATGACATCGAAAAGGTTGACTGATACTTAAGGAACACCGTGTCAAAAAATCACGTCAAAACACGCTTTATTGAGCGGGGCATAGCCGATTGACTGTTCTAGCAGAGTCTTGGCTGGCCCAGCTCGTAGTAAAGAGCAGTGGCAAAAATCGGGTATACCCGATGGGTCTGTGGCCAAAACAGGGTACCATTTAATTTTAGTGACCGCGACGACCCCAGGGCGCCATCAAATTGTCCAGCGCTGGCCACCACCTGACGCTGGCCACAAACACATCGGGTATACCCGATTTTAGCTACTCACCCCCCAAGAGGTACCCGATTATTACACCGACCCACCCGAAAATGGCCGGGCTGTTCGACCACAACGGCCCAACAGCACACCAGGCACCAGCCGACGATTACGACGAACCACGCACCAGGATAATATAGGTATCACGACGTATTACGTCGTATCCAGCCGAGTTCCAACATGTTACCGACGAACCCATCTGCTTGATACATATCTATATACATAATATAAAAACCTCGAAGCAAAACGAACCCCCAAGACTTTATTACTTACTATATTTGCTTCACCCCTTTTCGAAAAACAAATTATCAACACTACTAGCTCAAGTAGTAATTAGTTAGTCGTTTCATCCACCTCATCGCCTAATATGGTATATCACAGATAGACGCACGCTCCTGAATAAAATAGTATACATACGTATAGTATTCATACATAGCTATATATCAGGTGTTCTATTTTTCTTACCTCCCTGAATAAAATATCATATATATGTTATATTCATACATAGCTATATATTATGTTCAACAGTGTCAGCTTCAACTCAGATTATACTCCCACCATAAATATCATACGCCTTCAGTATACCGCAACCAGAAATACATTCCCTACGTACCAAAAATTGAAATGAAATACAATGTCGAATCCAAGCAGATTCGATCCCTTATGAATATTTTCATATTGCTTGGAAACAAATCAAATTCTAGAACAAAAAAACGTCCTTCAAATCAGTATATTTTCATTCCTTTTCCGTCTCAATTGTTTTCTTCGCCCTTCTATTCTATCTTCCTCTTGATTAACATAGTCGTAACTCGGATCCGTGGCCAAACACTAGATTTTTCCCCTCCTTTCCCACTACGGTACGCGCCTTGTATGTTTATCGCGAGAAGATTTGAGCACTTTCTTTCCTCGTCGTCTTTCGTTGAATTGTGCTCACCCGGACTATATTATGCGCTCTCGACAGTTGGTGTCATTTGCAAACACAAATCTCTCTACGGAGACTCGAACCCTCGACTTCCAACGCCACAGGCGTTGTGGTTACATGATGAACCACCGGGGCGACCGCCTTCGAGTGTTCGGGTGCCATGGCATGTATTAATTAGGTACTGCTATCGAGGCAGGCATACGAGTACTAGCAGGGAGCATACAATATCTCAAACATTCAGTCTGCCGGATAAGCAGTATGTGCATGTATACTACGGGGTTTTGGGAGTCGCCACGGTACCTAAAACCTATATGGCTGAGTTCTCGCGAGTACCAAGGCAAACGATCGAACGTGTATTTTCTTTTTTTACTTTGCAACAAACCTGCAAAGAAAGGTTGTCAGAGTAGACGTATACTACGATAGAGGTGAACCATGTTTTTTCTGAGCTTCTCACTTAAGGAGCAATCATACCTCACCGAACAACAAGTAATTTTGGAGGAAAATTCAAGTGCTGCCGGATGAGAAATATCCTTACCGAAGTATACTCTGAAACATTATCTGTCACATAAATGAAGGTTCGACGAATTTGGGTTAAGGAGCCCGATCGTTCAGAAAACGATTCAGTCAAAAAGTGCTACCTCTACCATAGCACGCGTCAGTACCAGTACCAGTCATCGCGATTCAGTCATTGAACCGTGAGTCCGAGTCATTTAAAACAAAATCATCCAGAAGTTTAAATGACACGTTGTTCGCGAGTCTCCACGCTACTGGAAGCTGAAATGACGGAGACCTCGCGAGTCCATGGGGTACGAAACACTGATAAATATTAATACTTGCGAGTCCCTAGGGTGCCGCAAGCTGAAAGGACTGAGTTCTTGCGAGTCTCAAGAGTGCACGCCATATTTCGGAGGTATGGGGTACTGCTTGAAAAGTAGTGCCAGCTGTCGAGGAGCCTGTGAGTGAAAAGATAACAACGAAATGGCCTAAACAAACATGAAACGCATGACGTAACTGAGTGATAGCTATTAAGTGGGATCGGATTCACGAGACGTAGCGTTTGCACTTCTGTTTATCGTGAATCGACATCTTCTAAATTTTCACGGAAATGTCGAACTTTCGATGTATCATATGAGGAGAACTCTCCTTCCATTGCCTGCCATCCCCGTGGTTGATGTAAAAAAATGAACATATTAATCTTATGATACCGACATTCTGAATTCGTGTTATTTGTTTACATGGCTACTACTGCTTGCTGTATTGAGCTCGATTCTGGTCCGATACTCAACACTAGAGAAGAGGTGTTTCCGGCGTACACTGCGAGGATACGGAACGATAGTATTGCACGCAGAAATAACACAATCAGGTTCCGTCCAAGACTATTAATAGTTATCGTCGGTCGCCGATGCGCAAAGCACCACTTTCTTTTGGATGAATCAAAGAAGGAAAACGAAATTAATTTCAGGACCGATCATGAGTAAACACAACAGCTCGAGAACCAAACGTTTGAACAAATCAAACCAAAATGCATTGGCGAGGTTGTCACTTTTCGGGCGCTACGTCCGGACACAGTTCTTTAGCGTCTCTCAGCCTTTGCAACCACCCCTCTACTTGATTGAGCGATGACGCATGCAGCCTCGAAGATTTCGGTGCCATGCTGTTGCGTGCAAACCGAGATATCATCGGCATCGCACGATGCTGCGTGATCATAGCACCACTCTTCGTTTTATATGAATCGCAGAAAATAATCGAAGAAACAAAGAAGAGAAATCCTTCCAGGACCGATCCCGAGAAAATATTTTTGCCTCAGGTAATTAAGAACTGAGAGGTAGGCAAAGAGCACAGGGATGTGTCAAGGGTGGCCTCCGAAGTGAGGTAGACAAATTAAAGTTTGAAATCACGAAATACCTAGCCCAGCAACCGCTGGCCAGCTACAAAAGCAGCAGCCCTGTCTGTTCGCGTGTTCTACCAGTCTGCCAGCACTGTTCCGTGCGCTGTACCCACTTGGTATTCCAACTCACACGAACAATCAAACAGTGACTCGTTGCTGTTAGTTTAGCCACGAATATGAACCAAACGCCTAATTCGCTCTAGAACAACAAACCACATATTATTGTTTTATCGGTTCCCGATCTCGAGTAATCTTCTCCTTTGACTTTTGACGTACGAGTATGTACGAAAGTATGCTCCCAGAATATACAAAGGGCAGCATTCAACCGAAGTTCACTGTATATAGCGTTTGGGTATCGTATCGTCTGCGAAGATGCCGTCGCGTCGGCAATGTTGTTGCGAGTATCATATGATGGAGAAAATTTCCATGATCGTGTCCTCGTCTCGATTAATAAAGACAGATCCAGAAGAAGAGCAGCTCAAGCAGCTCAGGGCGAAAACATATCAAAATATAAGCGTTTTCCATTGTGAGTATTTTATGCCGCAGGGGCCACTCTGCGTGGACCGGGGAAGTCAGATATTCGTGCAATATTGACGACAAGAGCTACAAAAGCAATGATACGCCGAGTCTGCATCGATTGCCATCCGCCATACGGGTTTGCATCAACTAAGTAAGGTACCCGCTCGAAGGGCAGATAGATGTGAATAAATGCGAACGGTTCGCCGACGAAGACCAAATTCGGCCGTCAAAAGGTTCGGGATATTTAAAGGGCCAGAAAAGGTACACGTGTATGATACCATTTATTTCCAATGACACCCATATTGACTTACTAAAAGTCACCATACGTACGCTTAGGTTCAACATGTACGTTTTGGTATGGTATTACAACCCCCCTTACGCAAAACGCTTTCCGTTCTCTCGATCTCCAAAGGTGTTTTTGTCCCCTCGCTCACTTGTCGGGTACGCGCGGGTATAGGTTTCGATACGTATGGTGAAATCACACACATCTCCACTCTAACATTTTACAAAACGTGCGACAAACTATCCCTAACTCTGCGATGAATCCCCCGCTTCTGACTTTATTCTATTAATAGCACAATCGTTATTACCTCTCACGGTAAATAAGTTAGGTTTCAGTGCCAAACCTCAGTACACTCCTCCCGACACCCTCCCCAGCTAATCTGGTATATCAGGTAGGGGGGTGCCCCATCAAAACTAGTTGTTACATCAACAATTAATTACTAGTACGCGGAGCCGTAGTATATAGGACCTATGGCACAAACAAAAACCTATATAACTACCTTATTTTACTAGTTGATTATATTTACTATATATAGGCCCCCGTGATATAAGTAGTCGAGATCGTTGAAACGGTAACACATGTCAATCAAGACGGATTTGAAATGCCATATAATATAATATACCACAGCGCGTGTTACCAGGTACCAGTTACGTAAAATACGTCATACGGTACACCCCTCACCTGGCGAGTGTAGTTAGTTGTTGTTTCCCCCTGCAGTGCGGTTGGTGGGTGCCGTGATTGTCACGGGAGGGGGGTTGCTCTCACATACGACCCCGCGCTCACCCCAACACCACAGTTGAAGCGTGTTTTTAAACGAGCCAGAATCAGCCGGAAACCTTTTCCACGCGATTACCTTGCACGCTGCTGCCTGTCGTCATGCTTGCGAGACAGGATATAGATGTATGAAGCATTGTATTGCGTGTTCTTGACATTAAACCGTCCTTTCCACCCGTCGACATCACCACACAGCATTAAAATGGTGCCATGCGATACATTGGAAAAAGAAAACATAACGCTGTTTGATATTATGAGTGAGTATGACGTCACGAGGCATATATATATACTCGTATATATGCGTATACGAAGTATGTTTATCAATGTGTACGTAGCACTCTCAAAGGAGAGGGACATATTGTACTCGTACGAACCGCTTCTTGCTGTCATATTAAACACACGTTTGAATGCTGCTGAAAGTATTGGGCTTGTGTCCGTATTGTTCTTGCGGTGTGAATACTCGTATTGACATTGAAGCAATCCCTATGTTCAGAAACAGCGAAGAACATTATTATGTAATACAGGCTGGACGGAGATTACAAACAAAATGTGGTTTCCCCTGAAGCTGGAGGCCCTAGAGGATGATCATCGGTTACGGGGGTGCTGTTCTTGGTGTTGTTGTTGTTTTAGCTGTTAGTATTGTTCTTGAGGGGTAGAACTAACGGTACGCGCATACACACGCACACACACTCGCACGCAAAAGCACGCATTAACCCATCGCCATAATGCATGTCTGTGTTAGCAGGACGGATAATAATAACTCTGGAGTGGAATGTTGAGTCGTGATTGAAAAAATATAAAAATCATGAAAAACAAAAAACGGAAAAACGGAAAAATAGGAACAATCGGGGGGGGAAATGGTACACAACTTACCGAGGGCCCGGGGAATATGGATACCATACACCTAATATTCATCCCCCCGCCCTCCCCGCCCCCACGGCATTTTCTTTAAGTATATATTTATTTATTTTTTCCCCTGAATTACGTTGTTGGGTCTGTGTGGATGACGTCACTGGTTTTGTAGAGAGACGCGGCAGAGATGGCGCGAACACCCCGGGTGCTATCATTGTGTGCCTGATCGTGGAAGACCCCTTCAATGTGGAACGATTCCTAATCAGTGTCGATGTTTACAATGCTGTGCCTAACACAGACGTTCAGGATAGATTCGGGCAATTGTCAATTGACGTGATGGCTTTGGTTGGCTGTTCTTTTTCCCTGTGTGCCCGCGGACTGTCATTCCGGCAGCACTACAGACAGCAGCTGCGTGCTCCATCTTGTTCCCACGCCTACCGTGTGTTTTTGTACAGACAGCACTTCAGACAGTAGTTACGCTGTAGTCGGCAAATTCATTGGTAAAGAGTTGGGGGCGATGCTGCTGTAGTCGAATGGAGATTGCGGGCGTGTAGTTCAGTTTTGGACACGCATAACATGCTGTAGGGATTTTTAGGTGTACACCTCTTCGGACTGGTGTATCCTTTCCCTGCTAAGTGTGCGTGTTCTTTAGGATTCTCTGATGGCTCTAGAACTTTTGTGACCACGGGCTGTGATCTTGCTAGATCAGACTATATGGATTAACAACTGAAACGAGTTTAATGTGAAGACAACAACAACAACAACAACAACATACCTCGTAATCTGCTCCTTTTTTCTGTTGAGTACGATTTTGTGTACCCTCACATAATGTTCAAGTAAAACCACGTAACACGGCATACCACATAAACCTCCCTCGTATAATACGACATATATATGCTATATACACGGCTTCCCTTTGGAGTGGTTGTAAGTTGGGAGTTGATTGTTGCACTAATACAGTTCGCTTGTAGATTGGTTTGGACTAATCCACCAAAACTTGCAGATGTATGGGGGATTAGTTTGGCCACAATGAGTAACAATTGTACAGTACATTAAAAGATAGCCTACATCAAACCGTCCAAATGTGGTCGACACAAGAAAAGTATAGCACTAAGATTGTGCCCCTGCCCTACGGAGTACCTCAGTACCTCAGCAGTAACAGATCAACAGAACAAACCATAGAGAGCGGCAACCTACTATATACTGTGGTCTATGCTGGTCCATGGAAGAGTCGACAATACGTACCTGCTTTTTTCATCAGACCTGAAGACACAACGAAGACACTCTCCCCGTATTAAATGAAATTGTTAGAAATACGTCAGCTGTGGGTTCAACCAATTACATGTTTGATACTCATTTTTGAGCTGCGTAGAACGTTTGTTCTATGTGGTATTTGTGATGTTCGTGTGGGATTCGTGATGTATGCCGTAATGTATGATGTGATACTCGTACCCCAGAACGTACTTCGTACGGGTACGACTTGTTTACTTTCTAGTGGTAGAAGCATTTTTTTACAGAGGATTTCTTGTTAATTTCCTGAAAAAAGCGTGCCTTTTGCGCAGACGGGAAGTGAATAAAACAACAAGTTATTCGCCGGCCGAGTAACCACGGTACCGCACTATTGATATATGATAGACCTGTACAGCAGCACCTCAGTATATTATGATTGATGTCAAGTGAGGAACAAATAGGTTTTGTTTTTTACATGTCGTAGTTGGCGGATGAACAAAGCAGCAGTAGCTAGCTACTGTGTACAGACACACACTCGTACAGTACGAGTAGCACATAGCAGCAGCAGCAGCAGCAGCAGTAGTAGTAGCAAGCAGCAGCACCAGTTTTACCACTGCTGCCGACACCAAAAGCTGCAAAAGCTGCAAAAGCGTCGATGTTGACAGGAGCAGCTTGGCCGCTGCCGACACTAGTAGCTTCTCCGCCAACTGGGGTTGACGAGGCAACTGCTTTGACGTCAGTGGCTTTCTTCGGCCGGCGAGTGTTGGCAGATCTCTTTGTGGCAGCGGCGGTGGAGTTGTGTATGATGTGTGCATTGCAAGAGAGGTCAGGGGTGTTCGTGAAGCTGGGCTTGTGACTCGCTGAGACGACTTGTGTCAGGCGGGTAGAATCAGAGACGAGCATGTCAACTGCTTCGACGTAAGCGGTTTTCTTCGGCCGGCGAGTATTGGCAAATCTATTTGTGGCAGCGGCGGTGGTGTTGTTCATGATCTGTGCTTTGCAAGAAAGGTCGGGCGTGTTTGTTAAGGTTGGGCTTGTGACTCGCTGAGACAACTTGTGTCAGGCCAAGTCAGGCGGGTAAAAGCGGAGACGAACGGGTCAAACGGGTGAAACAATAGAAGCTTCTGGAACATCGGTTGTTGAAGAGCTGGGCTGTTTTGAAGAGCTATCTATCGAAATATGTTGAAGGTCTGAACTGATATGTTTATCAAAAGCTTTCGGCCGTACGTTGGGCCGTTTGTCGCGAGAAAGAGCGGTCTTACCGTCCACTCGTAACTAACAACCGACCCAGGTTTATGCGAATGTCATGTTATTTATACCTGATGCCAGTGTTCTGCTTTGCTGCTTAGCTGAATACTCCATGGTAGGCTATAGCCACACGACGTAATCGTCATTGCTGCTGGAAGATAAACAAAATGACATATTCTGTTCAAACGACGACGCAAGCAAGTACTCCTTTTTCGTTTTGGCCTAAGGGTCGCCTAAAACAGCGGAGAGAGAAAACAAAGATGAACACAGCAGAATAAGTTGGAATTCATTGTCGCTATTGTATTTGTCTTCAGCCGTGATTCTACTCCATTATGAGGTACAATAGTACGCGTATATATCTACCAGGTGATATATATCAACAATACCATGGTATCAAATACGATTTGGCTCGTTTGAATACAGGGAACCACGACTCTCTCAGCGCATTCCAACGACCGTCCACAGGGCTGCATCTATATATAAAGACCTTTGCGTGTCTTCTGCGTCTTGCTCGACCTAGATTTCATGTGTTTGCCTATACCCGCCTGTTACGTGCTATTCACTGTAGTATGCATCCCAGCTCTTTCTCTCTTCCTGGCCATGATATATTCAGCCTTATAAGAGTACGCAGTTACAGGTTTTCCAGCACCATTACACTTTCGTGACTGACGTTCGATGTATATCATTAGCCCGGCCCCTTCGTTGGTGAACATGGCTCAGATCTGACGTCACATATCGTGGAACACCCCTCCCCCACTATAGACATACATTACTACACCTACGCACGGTATTCCTGCAACACCGATGTAACTAGTAGTAATAGAGGTGTCTGTTACCAATTTCAAAGTGTGGGCACCACCTTTTATCTAGCGGGCTTTTGCGGCCAATTTCATATCAGGTACCTGCTACTCTACATATTCGTCGTCTTTTTCCCATCCCGTTGTAGGAATTGATTTATTGTTTGCCATACTTATTCAGCCCCTCCATCTCGCGATGCAGATTCGGCGGGTGCCCCCCTTCCCTCCCGACTACGGCGTGTGCTATCACTGTCATATGCGGAGGAGTTCAGCACATATTCCACTCGTCGTCCCGCGTCGTTTGATGGTTAACTGTCTAAATATTGTGATGCTCGATGTAAGACATGTAAACCTTAATACCTCTATCACTCGTAATTTGGAGGCCAGGGTTGACACATCCCTGGCCTCTCAGCCTACTCTCAGCTCTTAATTGCCGACCGGAAAATTATTTGTTCGGGATCAGTCCTCGGGAAGTATATTTTTCGTTTTTCTTCTAATATGTTTTCTTCTATTCATCCGGGTTTCCCGTATTTATTCAGAATCAGTCCTGGATTCGCCTGTGAACTCGCCAGGTCTATCCCATATCGGCTGACATTGTCGCAGCAATAACGTCCAAGATTTGTTTCAAGACACGAGATAGACATATGCAGCCTCAATGTTTTGAAGTAAGCGCTAATAAAGACAGCACGCGTTGATGCGCTAAAATTTCGAGGTACTAATTTCAGGGTGTTAATATTTGTTTAATTGAAAAAATTACACTTGCACGTTGGTGCTTGGCCAGAAACGCTAGCGTAAATCTAATCATATGGCCCTTTAAACCCTACGGTCAATGTCGACATCGCTCTAAGCTGTAAACCACCAATATGAGAAGATTATTGACCGCTGCCGCGCACTGTACCTTAACCTCTTAAGAACTGGTCTCACGTATTTGGGGGACAAACTACTTGCAATTAATGGGGGGTGTCTTTTTTCCAGTTCTGAATGGGTTAATGCCTGCCCGCCCCAGGCTGTGTGTACTCGTACTAGATACTATATATACTTCTGCTGTTGCTGTAATAGAACTGTACAACTCGAAGAACAATATCCCGTGTACATACTTCCATTCACCAAAAAAGCCTGAAAAAAGGCCCTCTTGAGCCGAGCCCAACGCAATTCGACGAGGGATGACGAGGGAAGGAGGGGCTGGACTCTGTTGGCGGTGTGAAGGCGCGGAACGAACCGTAGCGGGGGGAGGGGGGAGAGAAGAGCCTTCTGTGTGACAACGGATCGGAGCAACGAATATTACCCGTCATTGAGCATGCACTATTATTGGTACATTTACTCTTTTAAGTACTGCAACACAGTGTACCAAAAGCTTTACTCTCGGTGTAATTCCAAGTGGTATCCCCAAACGTCGGGAGCGCACGCGTGCTCCGACAGAGGCAACATTTTTATATCCGACATGTTCTCTTGAATGGTCGTGCTCCGAACACCAAACATCGTCGCACGTTCGTCATTGTGTTGCAACATGTTTTGGTACTATACTTTCATCTGGACATGACATTGTTCTTCGAGTAGCACGTTAAGTTTTCTCCAAAGTCAGTGATTAGACTACTGCAGGTATGGGGCCCCTGAACTAAGGAGTTCGGAAAAGAGGGCAGGTTTATCGTAGCATGCATCAGAGCAGCACTAGTGGGGTTTCACCTGGTTTTTTAGCTTGATGCGGTAGGGGTAGCACCTGAATTCGCCTCCTGTTTTCTCACTTGAGCAGCTCCGTAATAATAGTAGGTCCGAAACTGAGTTTTGAGAACTGACAAAATCGGCGCAACCCGATGGGTAGTTTCAAAGCCGAGGTATATCACGAATGATTCCGTTAAGTAATCCTGATGGTCCGTTAGGGTAAGGAGAATACTACAGTATTAGTGTTCAGTCCGAAATATTTGCCATACAAGGCAAAAAAAAAAACGAAGTGAGCACTACCCCTATCGCAACACGCCGCAGTTAAAACAACTGTCGTTACTATTGCGGTCTCAGGGAAGAAAACGTCGGTAGGGGGAGGAGATGACAAGTAGGGGCCCGTCTACGGGAAGCACCTACATAAAGCAAAGAACCTCACTGTGGCGCCATCGTTCTGCGTCATCGAGCAGACAATATGATTTGTCGCGCTAGGATTAAGTGCACATGGTGAACTCGCCGCGGAAGTTGGTGTCTTTGTCCGAATTCATTCACGCCCTCCAAAGGGCGGACCTTTTGTTCCCGGGGTACTGCGTATGGGTGTAAGAGGTTTGACCAGAGCATTTCAGACTGCCGGGGCTCTTCTGCCGAAACTTCCTACTCAATAAGGCATGCGGTATCGTTGGAACACCAGGCGTGTTATACATGTTTTACGCTGCGAAAATAAGCCCTCGGGTAGCACCGTTTTTTTTCTGTTTCTCAAATGTCAGGGGTTGTGTGCGGTTTTAAAGAGGTTTTCACGCGAGGAACCCCAAAACTAGTAAGAGAGGCTCCATTGCACATATTGAATGCCTCCTGAGGTCGGTTAATTCCTATTCCTGGACCCATGCTGCCGTAAAAGCTCTGCACCATGTAGGTAGAAGATGTGGTGTCTGGACTGTGACGGCGTGAGAAACTACGCAACGCGCGCAGCTTGACGAATAAAACGTTGTATAGTAAAGGTGCACCAACCATTGCTTCATGAGGTTGCTCACTTGAGGAACTCTATTCAAATAGTGAGTCAAAAGCTCGTTTTCAAGAAAACACAAAAGTACAGCCAGGTGAACAATCCGATCAACTAAGTACACACGAAACCATACTCCACAAAACGGATGGCACGCCGAAAAGTTGGTCTTCGGTTTTCAGAAGCAATCTTAGTCCAAAGTGATACTAATAGCCTCTTACGGGCGTCCGTATTAGTGTACAGTTGGCTGCACATACACGTAGTTTATTTGGTCACTCTGTTACTGTAGCCACTCTCGCTATGCTGCACGTATGTGTCGGCCACATAGTAGCGGGGCTGGCAGCTCTTGTCCGCCCCCCCCCATGTTTCAGTTTTTAACACTTCATCCCTCCGGGGTGAGGTGAATCGTCTGCAGCAATGCGTCGCCTTTAGACACGTGCTACTGTTGAGGCACACCTTTGATTTTCTGAAGTTACGAATTATCCCTGGACTACAATATAGGAGTTCCTTATCCATAAAATTATTATTATATGATCAAACTTAGAGAGCACCCCGACGGACCAATATACGGTACAGGTATCCAAATAATCGTACCGGTAACTAAAATGACATTCCGACTAGTTTGGGTTAAGGAGCTCCGTATAGCAGAAACACAAACCAGCGAAAACGTGCTAGCCCTTGCGTAGCACGAATCCTTTCTGAGGCACCGGCGACGGGGATGTTTTCTTGTAGAGGTTTAATTCCCGCGTTTCAATACGCCGTTGTCGATCGTTACACGCGAGGCTAACATCACGATCGGGGACGCAAGAGCTTCATAAATCAGGTCAGTATATTGCACCACAGGGCCCGTTCATAGACAGGTCCAGTTCCGTTTTCCTACGAAATATGGTTAGGAAACCCTCAAGAGGCAGTTTAAAGACCCCGTGGTACTGGTGCCAACGAGAGGTAAGATCCTCCGCTTAACTACGAGGTTTCCTCATAGGACACCGGCAGATTGTGATCATGCGACGTTTCCTGGATGTAGGAGTGAATCCTGGGGACCGTGGGCTTCTTTGATTATGTGCCCAGCGAACGAGGAGGGCGATGTTGACTGTACGCGTGGGCGCTGACCTTTCCCTCCGCCTTAACATACCGACAGTGGTGGTTAACCGGATAGTGTAGACTGCCTCCGATGCAGTACGCGCGTACCGAAGAGGTGCTGGTGATGATCGTCCAGGCAAGCGCGGATCACCGAAATGCTTTCACGTGGGAGACGCAATATAGCTGAACTAGCCCTGCATGAAGCATATTAATTCATGTGGTCTGCGATACTGTAGGAAGTCCAGGACGCCCCTCAGAAACGAGAGGACGCAGAAACGAAACAGAGCCGAGTACAGCGACGAACGTGCAACAAACGTTCGGTCTCAAGACAAGATGTCGATAATGGCATCGACTTTGTCGGGGGGAGGGGGTTACGAAGCCAATAACTTAAATACTGGTTTTGTCCTGCCACTTGATATTCGAGAGTGCTCGCATCACGTCTACGGTAGTAGGCATTCGTCACGTTCTTGCTCTCATACATACGCCATAGGCTACATATTGTTTTACGAAGACAGTGCATGCACAGTTTATGTTTATCCTGCGCAAACACGATGAGTATCGCTATTGTACTTCCTTCGAGGGGTGATCGGGAGAGCCGTCCCAGTGGCGATCAAGTGAGATGTCTCCATCTCACAGGTACAAGCAGGGAATGTCCGTAATGGTCCGATTTTGTTGTTGTTTCCAAACCTCCGTGGTCCCCACGTAAACGCTGCACCAACACAACAGTGAGGGTGGCACCGTGGAAGTCAATGTCGGCATTTGAAATGAGACTGATGATGGCTCATGATAGGTGATTATCTAAGGTGTCACATCGGACCCTTCGCTCGCCCACAGAACAACAAAACACGCGATGAAAAGGTATTTATGTGCGACACGAAGGTACTAACGTGTCAAAGGTGTACCCTCAAGAAACCTCGACCCAACCGCTACACACCAGATGCCGTATATGCTACTGTAGTAGTACGAAAACAGTTGGAACATAGATGCGTGAAACAATCGAATATTTGCTCGTCCACCTCTCACTCTACGTGGATGGAGGTGTGTAACGAGAATTCGATACGCATCGCTACATACTCCCTCTAAGCGCGTGCCGGCACGCGCACCGTCCTGCTATCTCGCACTATAGAAGGTGAACCTGCGGTGGAGGTCGCCCAAGGCCCTGGTTGGGTTGCGATCGCGGGGTTGGCACCTTCCGCGTTGTGCGTGCAACCCAGCACGTTGGTGCGGAACACAGACTTGTGATACACATACTACACCGCCGTCACTACTACAAACAAACTACCCATCAAAGGAGCAATCGCAGACTGCTCCACCAAAATTCGTACTACAGTACCAATATCCAAGCGGACTTGCACAAACCAAGGATATGACCTTCCCAACGCGAACATATACTTCAACAGGCACACTCGTGGTGATTTACGTCCTAGGCGGTTGACAAACACTACTACAAATATCCCATTGAAGGAGCAATGGCAGACTGCTCAACCACAATTCGCAGTACAAACATCCAAGAGGGCTTTCATATGAAACAGAAGTTATGACCTTCCTGACGAAAACATATATCATACCAAGCGCAGTCGTCGGTTTGCGTAAGGCAAACACGATCTTCATGGCGACTGACTGGTACATCACGGTTTGTCACTTACAAACAGTTCACGTTTTCCTGCTGCTAGTACAGTTATCAAATACGCATCCGTTCCGAAATATGGGGACGGTTTGAATATATATATATATGTATACTGTCCAAACACTAAAACATATTCTGAGACAGAGGGATATCAAACATAAACAGGTTGCCTGGTTGAATATGGTGGCGATTGCCACGCGAGGATATACGTGCCAACGATAACTTTAACGGCTAACCCAATCAACGCATACAAACTGAATACAAGCAAACACGCGGAGGAAGCCGAGGGTTCCAGAGTTCGAATTCGAGAAACTTGAAATATTTTGTTGACCATGCGCATAGTGTGCAGAGAGCCGGAAGCTATGATTCAGCGATATGGTTCCCCCGCAAAACATGCATATACCCATCGTCACACCCTAACGTATCGCATGTGCCGACCGACGTGGCGAATTCTTCAACCTGTCCACGCCAAACATAACTTCCCTGCGCGCCTGCCCTTTGCAGATGACATTCAAAAATACCTGGCGTGCCAGGAAAGGAAATGTGACAGAGTCGGTAAAATACCAATTGAAGCCAAAAAGTAGGCTCTCGCTTACGTCCGCTTGTGACGCCACCCACGCTGTTGGACAAAGAGGGTTTGCCTACATCTCCACCACCCACCTCCGTACCGCCGACCACGTCTAATATATCTACGATAGAACCGATTCCGCAAATGATACAGTACCAATGTCATGAGTTAGTGAGAGCATCCTGGTCAAGCTGTGATCGGGATGCATCGATTCATACACCTTACACTGCACCGTACGAACCGAACCCCGTAGCTAGCACGAACCCCACGAATCCACTGAGTACACGCAAGGTGCGACCAACTGCTAGGCCCACACCGCCCCCCGTCAAGGACGATCCCCTGCCGTCGTCAGAATCGCTGTCTTCGCTGTCGCTGTCTTCGCTGTCGCTGTCTTCGCTGTCGCTGTCACTTTCGTTGTCGCTGTCACTGTCGATGGCGGGTACTCCGTTGTCGTCCTAATTGCGCATGACGGCGTTATCAAAGGTTCAGGGAAATAGGCCTCAATCCCAATATTTTCATCGTTTTTTCCACTCCTTTTTCCGACTACCGTGCGATTTGTTTGCCCCATATCGTGTTCCACGTGGGTGACAACTAGTTGAGGTGTCTAGAATATATGTAGTATGCATTAAATACAAGTTGTCCCTCTGTATTCTGCCCACAGTTGAAGCAAAAACTTGAACAACGCGACATGACATGCTCGTATTATGAACCGGCTACCTGGGACGCAGATATAATTTAGATACCAAGAGTTTCTTCACCCTCGTGTTCGTCGTCCAGGAAAAATTCACAGCTGTGATTCAGAAGTGTTAGTATGTATGTGCCGGTATGAACAACGATGTCTGATATGTTGAACACTTTTTCAGGAAGTACCTATATAACGTTTGCGTTAGTGTATGCTTATTTGTAGCTTTCTATACGCACATATTAAAGCATCCGAAAATCCCTGCGAGTTCAAGAGATGTTTGCCTGGAGGCTCTTATACAAAAGTACGGTTGGCTCACGCGGGAAATACTAAACAACAGCTGGTCACCCCAGTGGGCAAGCAGGTAACCACGAAGCGTGTTAAATGCAGGATCGTGAGTTCGACCCCCCCCGAGTGCATGCTCGTAGCGACTTTTTCTCGCAAAAACAAGATCGTGACTAGCGGAAAGCGCGAGAGCGTGAGTTGGCACAATTCGATGATCATCGACGAGCGTTGGGAAGGCTGAACCCTCTGCGCGATAAACACCAAGGGAAGAGCCGTAGTGGGGGAGGAGGGACATGAGCCTACTTTGTGACCCCGGATCGGAGTTACGACTAGGCAGGGAGAAAGACAGGAGTGCGAAGATGATCAATGTGATGGATAAATAAAATATGTAATAATAATAAAAATGGGGCAAGAATCACAGTAACCTTTATACATAGTCCTAAAAATAATCAAAAATGACAATAATCACAATAACCTTTATACATAGTCCTATCGAACCATCGTTCATTCGTTGTTCTTCTTTGCATTTGTTTTGCTTCTCAGTTTTAGTATCAGTTCCGTCTTGGGTCAGCATCAATCAATCCCTACTACGAAGCTCAATAATGTTTCAATTTTTTATAATTGTATTCAATCAACCCTTATCGCTATAAATCGCACCAGATACGGATATATCGTTTGTCTCAGAAGCGAACACATATATTTTTCAAGCATAGAGGGAGTGCCACAACATTTAGCACTGACATGCAAGAGGAAGGCTGCAAAATACTTCCTGAGTGGTTGCTTGCTCAGGTATTTTCAATATTTTCATTGCTTCAACTTCTTCTGTTTTAAATAACGGTTTTGTTCAAATTTTACACCGAATTCAAGAAAATAACACTGCAGGGAAAACGCGTTGTTGATAAAAATGGGCCTTAGCGCAAGGCGGAATTGAGAATATTCGTCGTCTGTGTCACTTTAAAATGACACACACGAAAAAAACAATCACGGAGCCATCTCGGGCGGCTTACTCGGAACCTGACCCAAAACAGACTGTATTTGGGCGGGCGGGGGCAAAAATACACGGTGAACTTGCAAGCCGGATTATCCCGCTAAATCCGACGTATGATGCGTGCTACGAAAGATGTATTCATATTTAGGCGAAACGGCTTTTGAACGACTAGGCTCCTTGATCTATACGCGTCGGTTTCGTTTTATTTTGACAATGTTTTTCATTGACAGTTAGGCCATGGGATTGCTCACCCGATAGCAGTTCTATTGTTTCTCCAGAGTCTGTAGTAAAAATGTTTACTTCTAGCGTCAGCGCATTGGGCAGCCCGGTCGTTGAGGCGTGTTCCGATAGAGATACCACTTTTCCACGAAGTCATTACCCACTGACTACTATTAATAGAATGGTCCTTAACCCAAATACCGCTGAAAGACCAATATCGTTTTAGGATACCATTCAGGACATAATTTATAGATAGATATATATTTAGAAAATTAAAAAACAACAGCTGTGAGCTCGAGGATTTCGTCGAAGCTCATCTTTGCTAGCTGAGTGTAATACTCCGATCGCGCGTACTTACGGATTATATATGTGCTCATGTAGGGTGTACATCCCGTATTAAGGGCACACAATCTGAGGCTGTAGAATTCAGGAAGTGTGCGTCTATTAGTGGGGGGAGAAAAAATAAATAAAATTAAACAGTCTGATATAAAGGTATCAGGTATACTTATAGTGTTCCGACGAGTTGACGTGATGGAGTGGGTCTACTATTTATAGCTATGTATGGTATATAAAAAGAGGTGTGCGGGGACAGGTTATGGAGTAAAACTTAAAAGCACCTGGATGAATTTAATTAATTAGTGATTTGGGTTTTTAATAGTGTGCATTATTTATTTGTACCTATAAGGTATCTTTAGTGGCAATTAGTAGGTAGGGTTTTTTTTCTCATCCGTTATATATATATGGATATACATTTTGTTTGGGATCGTAAATCGGGTCGCAATTTAGAGTTTTGTTTTCAAAATAGTTGTTTCCGGTATGACTCTAGTGAGGAGCCTAAGAAGCTTCAGGTGCCACCCTAAGTATCGGGTAGCTTGCTGTCAACACCGACGTATGTAAAAACAACAAAACTCGCAATCTGTGTACGACGAGTGTTTCTTCTGTAAATGGGCTGACCTAAAGTGCCAGCACGTAAATTATCCACGGGAAGGCGATCTCACTTCAGATGGAGGTGTGTCAGACATACTCGAGGTAGCCCCTCGAGGGTTGGCGGATGAGGACGACGCGGCCCCACTGCAGGTGGTGGCAGCGTTTCCGCAGGTTACTTCGAATAGCCCAGGTGTGTCCGCCGTTTCAGACGGGAATATGTCGATTAACGTGTCCCCGTTTACGTCACCTGATGAAATACAAAATCCCGTAAACACAGACGAACATTCTTGTATGAGGGGCATGTCGTTTGACCAAGACAACGCCATTGGAAAGCCCTCTACGATCGGTGCGATGCGAATTTTTTTTAGCCTTCCGACCTTGCCTTCGAAAGTGTCCAATGATCGAGTCGAATAGTTTAGGCTCCTGGTCTTGAAACCGAAATGAAATGAATCTACGAACAATCGAGGCGATGGGTAGATTTTAGGTATTTCGCCAATGAAAGCACGATTGGGAATGCCCAAAGATGGACTCGATACACCTAATCTAGACCTTGCCATCGAGGAAGCGTACTGGAAATTTCCCGGCGATCACGTCGATTCGGAGCACTTAAGCATTCAGACCGACACATCACAATGCAAAATACGCAATGCTAGCATGGATACATATAGCGTAGACCTTGCGACCGATAAACCGCGAGGGAAGTTCCCCAGGCGATCGACACGGTTAATATCGTTTAATAATCCTTCCGACCGAAATATCTCTATGGAAAATACCTCAATAATCGATTCGATAGACAAATTCTAAAATATTTCCTCCCCAAAACGGTACCGACGAGATACATCGTAACACGTGTTGGCACCGTTTGCTCAATCTTGCACCAACCGACTCTGATATTGTATGCTCAGCATGTACATTATTACAACGAGTAGGTGTACGCCAATCACGAGGTTGTACATGGTGCGTCGTCGCACTATATCCAATGCATCCAAATTGTATTGGGTGGTATACGTATGGGTTGCAGCGTGCCGTTTGTCACTGCTGTCCACGCGGTGAAACGCAACCGCCTACCGTACCATGCATTTGGCACAGGTTCGAACTATACGGTCGGCACAACCTAAGGCAGATGTATGCCAATTAATTTCCACCGCTCGTCGCTTGAGGAGTTCCATACTAATAGCAAGTGAGAAACTAACGTTGAGAAAAAATGAAAGTTTAACTCGATGAACAAGCTCATGGTCTACGTAAACAAAACGTCATATTCGCCAAGTAATGTTGGTTTTGCGAAGCATTTGGGCCATAACGCTCTGTCATTCAGAAACTATTTAGCCAAAACATGTCACCCCTATCGTATAACGCCTCAATCGCGCCGTACGCACATGACCACAACTCGTCGCTCGGGTGCCCGATGTTGTCCGAAAGGGTAGACACGCAGGATACGCTTTCCGTTGGGGTCCCCGCCGGGCCCAGATTCCAGACCAGAGGCTTGTGGGTAATCCGGTAGTTGCGGCAGGGCAAGGGTTTGACAGTAAACGGATTTTGGCGTGAACGATGCAATTGGAGAATGGACCGTACATCTTTTGAGGCTGTGCACATTCAGGATCTATATATACGTCGTCCAATAACTGACTTCAAGGCAACTGCGTTATACGCTTGGCCGGGATGAGAAATCCCACCAGCTACTGTAGGTACATTTGTATATAGGGCAGTTCCTTCATCATCGCTTTGGCTTACACCTGTGCTGTCCGTACGTTAGTAGGCTTCGTCAGGCCGTTGCGAGTAAGTCAGTAGGGTTTGACGGCAGGCCGCGCCTTTTTCACTGCCGGCTCCCGACCCCTCATTACAAACGGTGCGAGTTGAAACGACAAGATCGCGTTGAGTCGACCGAAGCGGCCTACACAGCCGAAACGCGCAGCGTAGAACAAACTCGTTGCCACCAAAAATCAGTTTGAATCGATCAGGCCGCTTCAAACGCTACACTAAGGGCAAAAACGATAGTATTTCTGCCGGATTTCTGTGTCAATTCCACCCAGGCCGCTTTGAACGCAACACCGGGCAATTTAGAGTTAATACGCATGCCACGATCGGCGTTCAGCAACATATTTCCTGATGACACGCATTGGGATAGCTCTACAGTACATACCAGCCAAAACGGCTTGAAACATAATATACGCGTATCCCTAAGGTGAGCAATGCCGTGGCCTACGCGAGGTCTACGTCAAATGTTGTTAGGAAACAAAACAACAATTTCGGGTAGCCTCACATTTATAAAATCTCGGCAGTCAGCGCTCCGTCTCGAAAGAGAGGCGTGGCCAATGGTGAACTAACTAAGGAAAGCAACACAAGAGTACCCCTCTCCCCCAATCAGCCATAAATATGGTATTAAAAAAATGCAACTCGTATCGTCGCACGGCGCGTGCTTGCCTCACAGGCGTTGTTAAGAGATTGGCAACAGCAGCGTATTGCCTTGGTCAATGTTCGGGTAGCAGCTACAGCAGTACAGCATTCTAAGGATTCCAGTTTGAGTTGAGACTGTCGTACAGCGTCATAGGGTATCATAGCAGCAGTGTACCGGTAACAATGTAATACACCCCATAGAATAACAGCCGCAGTGGAATCACTCACTGCTAATACCAGGAAGATATACACATTATCTAGAGGGGAAGTTCTACGAAGATGCGGAGCTTTTCGGAATGGTTCATATCCTAACACACAAACCGTTTTTCGTTCCAGATCTTCAAGATGGTTCTAAACTGTCTCTACGTTCAAAGCTTCTCAGGCGTAGCAGGTATGTAGACGTCGAGAGACCAAAAAAAAACACCCCCTGTGCATCCTCTCCTTACTCTTATTGTTCTCTCTCTGATCTACTCTTCTTTTTACAAAGTACACCAGTGCCAGTAAGCATGAACGTAAGCACTCCAAGTTTTCTTAATCGTTTTTTTGTCCCCGGGAGGTACTTTTAACATCAACCTTCTTCTGCGCTTTTGAAACGCCCGTCAAGTAGCTTGATGGATACCAGCGCACGCCTCTGCCACCACCGACCAAAGGTATACCAACCAGACACCTCGTACAGTCGATGAGCCCAATATACCTTCAGTAGATAACCCAAACTATGTTTGCATATAAAACGCTATAAGCGCAACACGACGAGCAATCCTGAAGTCTAGGTATACGAATTACGAATGACATTAGAAAACCACTAATTATATTTCATTGGGAAATGTTGAGGATCTCGATCAGGCAGAAATCCTTTGGCGGACAAGGGATAGTATACCTTTATAGTAGGCTGCATTGCACGCATCGTACTAAACGTTCGTTTCGGTCCGGTGAATCCGCGCCATCCTTACCTCCGTCCCGTCGACGTCCATGTGGTTGTCAACAAACATGAGTGGCTCTCCCTCGACCACCTATAGGTTGGGTGAACGCAGACACGGGTCGTTGTAAGATAGGGCGGAAGGGCCCTTAACTTCAAACATGTTCCCAGCTCGGTACCAGAACTATCCGTGGATGGCCCTGACTGGGTATAAATTGGCCTCGCGGTAGAAGTTCTTATTCCGACGGTGGTGTAGAGTGCCTGGGCAATATTCCAACGACACTTTGTTCTTTTGCTCAAACGAGTGTAAGGGCAAGCGAGGTTTCAGCTTGTCGCCACAGCAGTAATCTGCTTCGATAATGAATGATACGCGGTTTAGCCTGGGTGACTTCATGTCGTACCCAATCAAACTCGTCTGATCGACGCGTCAGGCATCATAGGGCAGCCAACCCGTACTCCGCCTCTAATGACAATGATAAATGCTTCTAGAGGGGTGTATTTAACGTTTGGTTTGGGCTTCTCGTTTAAGATGCGCTACAGCATACGTCTCCCAGAAACGGAGTTCAGTGATGCGTGCGCTCAGCCTGACGAGCGATCTCAATGGCCACGACTACCTCGAACACTAAGGTGAACGCAGACGATAATGAGTAGAAGCTCAGTGGAGAAGCCCCACCAATCATAAACATGTTGGCATGAAAAGTGCCATGAGTATTTTCCTATCGCAAAAGGCATGTCCCATCGAGGAAATCCTCGAGGCCTTGTTTCATTTACTTACCTCGCGCAGGGAGATGCACAAATCGTAATCTTCGCGCTTGGGAGTAGACATTTTACACAATATGATTTTCACTGTCACGAGGTCGGAAAACACCGCTTTCATTACCTCAAGTTAGATCTGCGAGAATACAGTAAGCTACGGTAAATATGCATCATTTGTTTTCTGGAGTGGTAACGTAAGGAGCTCTATACTTAACTCGAGACATGTTTTGGAGGCAACTAAGAGTGCTCCCCGATGAGCAATCCCACGACTCAGGTATGGACAAATTCGGACGATTTTGGGTTAAAAAGCCCCGTCGTTCAGAAACAAAAACAGCCGAAACTTGCTACCTCTGCCGTAGCACGCGTCCAGCGGTATCGTTTCGGCGCGTGCTACAAAAGATGGAACTCACTTTGACTAAATACGTCTGACGGTTGTGTGGGAGCCCACTCATTTGTTTGCTTGACTTAGTCGGTTGACGTTTGACCACGCCTCACTCTCCACAGATGGAACTCCGACTGGTTGGGTTTCTCAATGGGGCAACAAGCCCAACTCGTTGTTTTTTGTATTGAATGGGTTTCGGCGCCACCTTCGTAGGGTTAGGTGTTGCTCATCGGGTAATGGGACATAAGTATATAGAGTTTCATTACTAAAAGAAAATGAGGAGTCCCAAAACAAAAGGTGCACCTCTATCGTGCTAAGCATCGTCCCCTCTGACAACCTAGGGCACTAACCTCTCCTGTCATGGAGTACACGGGTTGGCCTTGGGATTCCTGTCCAGTTGGCTCGTAGCAACCCTCAAGCTCCGGGAACGCCGACGACGTTACGAAAACCGTCTCGCTCGAACATGTTGTCTGCATCGTGATAGAGACGATGTGGAGAGTGGTTGGCGGTAGAACAAATTGTTGAGTCAAAAGGAAGCGGAAGAAGGGCGAGACACAAGAGGCACGAGCTCAAGTACCGGGTACAACAACAAAATATGCGCCTGATGGCCATGGTCAGGCATATGCACCCGTGCTAGTTACCCTATAGGTGGAGGGCCTAAATGCCATTTAGCTGATCACTTGATTATAGTTCGCAGACTCTATACGTCCCCTTTAAATTGTTCTTCAAGAGAAGCCAAACGGTCAACCCCATTTGAACGATCCCGAAGCCTAGGCACGTCACGAATAGGAATGTAAACCAACCTGATTGGTCGTTCGGCGGTACAGCGGTAAGGAGCCCTATCCGTCAGCCTTGATTCGGCTAATCCGTGCTACATATCTCTATCGTAAAACGGGTCATGCGTCTCTATACAGTAGTGGCCCCTGCAATGTATCGGTAGCGTAGTGCCGGTTGCCGCCACCGTGCGTGTGTGTGTTCTTCACATTAAACCTTCCTTTCAACCCGTCGACATCCAGCACACCCAGTGTCCGTGCCGATTCTTCATCCTAAAAAAGTACCAGTTCTGTGGTCACAAAACTACGACAGAGATAATACGCTCAGTGCAGTAAGCAGAGCAGACAATGCAATGCCATATACGACAGGCAAGACCTACCCTGCTAGCAACCCAGGTACATGCAAGAGAAAAAAGAGAAAAAGAGAAAAAAAGAGAAGAAGCGAAAAGGAAAAAATAATAAAAAGTAAACATACTGAAGCAAATCAACCATCAAGCAACCAAACAAAAGCATGGCAAAATAAAAAAAGAAAGTGTCGTGCTTCTTGTGGAGTCGATTGGCACATATGGGATTAACCAGCGCGGCAGTGTGCGGAGTTGTACCGGCTGCCGACAAAGTGTCGGTATTATTGCCTGGAACATACCGGCACACTAAGGCGACTTGTACATATTTATATATATATATATATATGACTACGGCTGACTGAACGACTATTTTTGTATGTTATTAAGAAGGCAGCTTCATAACCTACTGGCTCCATCATCCCGTCGCCAATGTCCATGAGGAAAATAATTTTAGAGCAAGTAGCGTACACACAGTACAGAACATTCGCGCACGAACCCCGCAGGGGTAGCGACGGACTAATTGAATGTGAAGGAGGTAAAATATTGCTGGAACAACAATAGCGAACTTGCCCATTCACTCTGAACGCGGCTTCGGTACAAGGGTCGCAATTTGTTTTTGCAACTACTAGCCGAGTGCTACACAGGCTAAAACGATAAACACGCACTGTAGAGATAAACAAGTATCAGCCCGTGAAGGACGGTGGCCCATGAGTGCATGAACGAATTAGGCTGTTACAAGCATGGGCTAGCCGTTTTTCACATCAGTGTCCCCCAAGTAAATGCGGCGTGCTGCGACTGGGGCAGCACGTGTTGGCTCAGGTTGTTTCTAAATGACGGGGATGCTTAACGTGAAATCGTCCAAATGTCGGTCATCTTTTGCAATACGAATTGTGTACGCCTCGGCCACGGGATTTCCCGTCGGCCTCAACCCCAAGTTTAATTTTCATGGCAGAAATAAGTTTGTGGGTGAGGGTCAAGGGAGGAACCCCATGAACGGATTGGTGCAGCTCTACCTTAGCACGTGTCAGATGTCCTACCTCGCCAGGGTCGCTGTCCTCGCAATTACCGCCGCACTCGGAAGACACCAATTCGATTACACTGTCATCGCTGAGGCCTGGTTGTGTGAAATCAAGCAGTGCGGAGAGAAACAGTGCCGGTGTTATCGGGCGGTTTCGACAAGTAAGGCTGGTGTGGGCAACTTGGTGGTGTCTGAGCGCCACTTCTAGCGGATTATCGTCCTACGTGAAAAACACGCTATACATGGGTACCCGAATATATACTATGGTGTAGGACGAGCCCCACCGTGTACATGGGCGACATCGGTGGGGCCTGAACATCATAACCCGGAGGCGTAACGCTACACCGGTGAACAAGCAGTACCAATGCGAGAAGAGATAAAAGATGGCTTCGTATTTAAAGCTCGTTGTTTAGCTATGACGACGTTTTTTTTTAAATCGAAACCTCAGCTGTCTCATCTGTGTGTGTGAGACACGTGTTACGGAATACATATAATATAAGCGTAGGTAAAATGTGTTGCTCGAAGTAATATTGCAAGAAAAAAACGTCGAAAATAACCCCCAATGAACAGGACTACAGTACTACTCGTACTCAAAATACTACTGCTGCCTGTGCTTAATATATCATGTATGCGTTCCGACTTAATAGTGACTTTCCCATAAAAGTGGTCCTGGGATGATTTGTCCTATACATATACTCACAACCCCACGTGGCTTCCGCTGGGTGGATGCTCCCGGCCGGCTCATTGGAGGCGCACAGTATCTCAGGCTTCTCGAAGTCTTCAATAGTCCACCGTACGATTGTCTGCGGCACAAGATCGCAAGGTCCCGGCAAAGATCGTCGGGTCAACTGCATTGTTGTTTGGTTGTAGATACCGGCATAGAGTGTGACGGTGAAAAAAATTAGAGATAGGAAAATGCGTCAAGGAGCATTGACTGATCGCTGACCGGTCTCTAAACCTCTCACCTCAAATCTAGCCCTGACAAAAGTTAATTGGTCAGCCGATGGGCAATACCATGGTCAAGGTATCATAAGCAGAACTTGAGTAGTATTCCAGCGATCACTAAAAAGCCTCACCAGCCATAGAATCGTTGGGGAATAGTCTGCTGTGAATTGGTTCACTCATCACGACACAAAAATCGTCAGCCACAAAGGCCGCGTACACCAGTGATTTTAATGTCGCATGTATGTTGTATCGTATAGACACTCATCATGAACAGTGGAAGAGGGTAGCATCTCAAGTTTACTTTGAACTACACAGGGCTGGCCCTTCTATCGAAACTCGTGGTTCGACCACTCGCAGGCGTTTCACGGGTTCAATCGTAGTAAGGCGTTTATACACGCTTTCTGTTGTTTCCAGGGATTGTCATGTGCCGATATTGCGGGCCAGGCAGGTCAGGCCGAATTGAAATTGTATGGGCCGGATCGAGCCGCGCCGAGGATTTGAACACTATGATGGGCCGACCCGGGCCGGCCCGTGAAATGTTTATAATGTGATGGACCGGGCCTGGCCGAGGCCAAGCATCGATACCTTTGGTGGGGGCCGGGTCGCGGCCGATGAGATGTGGGCTTTATACAAGCCGCTTTGTCCAGCCCATGAGGCGGCCCATGTGTTTGAATGGGCCGGCCCGGGCCGCGCCCCACGATATGTGGTGTACTGCTGTTGCTATTTCTGGCAAATTCACGACAAGAACCTCGACAACGTAACGTTAAACGGCAATGAAAAAACAAAAGCACTTATTACTTGATTTCAGTGTTGGACTAAGAATCTCGAGTTTCGAAACCGAAATTTGAAAGTGTTATACCCAAGGTGGGTTTATTTGAATTGTCCAGATTTTATTCAAATTGGACGTCATAACACACAACAAAGTAAGCGTATTCAATCTGAAATCGAATTTACTTCCAAAAAACAAAATAAATCGAAAGTATAAATGATCATCACTCAACAAAGGATAGAGTAGTTACGTGGTTTCAGTATAGGAAAAATATTGAGATATTGAATGGGAAGCTAATAACCCTATGCACAAGGTGATTCTGGTATAAAATGATCTATATTTCTTCAAAGTGGACCTAATATAGCACCAAGTAAGGGTAATAAATCGAATTTATCTACGAAAAGCAAGAGCAATCGTAAATTATATTGACCGGCATTAAAAAAATAGTTTTTTCTTACTTAGTTTCAGTGTGTGCAAAAGCCTCGAGTTAAGAAGCAGGTAACGGAGACATGCCTGTACGAGGTGTTTTCGATTTTTCATGGTCCAAATTCACTTTCTTTGGAGTTAGCAGAGGACAAAGTAAGGGTATTAAATCTGAAAACGAAAACATTTCGGAAAAATAAAACAATAAAAAAATTAAAGGTGACCAGCATTCAAAACAAATAACTACTGTTTACTTGGTTTCAGTATTGGACAAAACAACTCAAATTAACAAACCGGAATAAAAATTTTGTATGCAATAGGTGGTTTCCACTTAATGGTTCAGATTTTGTTCAAGGTTTGGAGTTAGTGTATATAGCAAAGTAAGGGTACCTACCCTCATTAACACTTGGTTATATTTAATTTTTATACCGCCAGTAGCGTGCGCCTTTTAATGTACGGGGCAACACATGGGCTGGCCTGCCCAAAGAAACCCCTGGCCGGGCCATAGAGAGCCTGTGTCTCATGGGCCTTCCCGCCAATGTCATGGGCCGGGCTGAGCTGGGCCGATAAAATCGAAAATGCCATTGGCCGGGTTAGGGTCCGTATTAACGAACATTTGTTTTCGTTTGTTTTCGTTTGCTTTTTTTCCGTTTGTTTTGATTTGCATTTGATTGGTCGAAAAGTGAATAACGAGCACGATATTTCGATTTCGACACTGAGTAGTTCAATATAACGGAATTCCACAGTAAGTGTTTTGAGACTTATTTTGCTTTTTCGTTTTGTTGAATTGGGGAGTTTATCCAACTCGGCGTGGCGTGTTCCATGAGACCGAAAGAAGCCCCGCAAACTTGAGCCATGTCGTCGACTGATTCCGAGGCGAGATCCACCATTGCTGAGAGGCACGGCCACCGGATCAGCCGCAGCGCGAGGTCCGACGGCCCCTAGCATAAAGTAGACCGCTCGCGGCGCCTACAAAATATTTTAGGCCGTCGCAAATCCAGTTTCACCCCTCTTTGCCTCCCAAACCACACGAGCACCAAACAGGTCGCGACTTGGCGTAGAAGTTCTATCGCTGTACCCCCGTCGCTGCTGCCTGCGTTGGGCTTTGGGGCTGCGCCAGCCCACCGAAGACATCCTTAGAGTGATAGCTTCCTACCCGGTGCCGGCAGACATCATTTTCCGCTGGCAGCGGCGCCCCGGGGGGGGCACAGGCCGTAAGTCGCCTTGTTGGTTACTCACGCGCCCTTGTGCGTTATTCGTTTTTGTCACGCAATACACCATTCCTCGATACGATCCAAACACGTTTTTTCAGGCAAATCGTATTCAAAACAAACGAAAAATAAACAATATTTTCCCATTTCAATTTAAAGCGATGTTCGTTAACACGGGCCCTTAAGGCGGACCCACTTATTGTAAAAAGTGATGGGCTGGGCCGGGCCTGGCAAGTTGGATGGGCCAGGCCAAGCCGCGGCCCATCCTCAAATAGTCTCACGGGTCGGGCCGAGCCGCGGCCCATCATATGGAAATTGGATAGGCTTGGCCGGGCCGTGGCCCACTAAGTGGAAATTAAATGGGCCGGCCCGAGCTGCAGCCCACCAATTGACCATTTCATGGGACGGGCCGGGCCGTGGTCCATTAATTGAAAGCTTGGTGGGCCAGGCTCAGGCCGCGGCCCCTTACATAAACAACTGATACGCCGGCCATCAGCATCGGGCCATGACAAGCCCTGCTTTTTTCCCACCTATATTTCTGAACCAGCAGCTTTCAGGCTGTCCTCGGCGTGTTTGAACAAAGGTTCACGCTGGTTTTTTAATATCTCACTGAGCATTGTCAATATTACGTCGTACGTAACGCCAGGAATTGACTGTATGGAGAAACAAACAACATGTAATTACAAAGCGATACCGGAAATCACAAGTTTACAGCACAAAGTATAAATGCCCCCGCCGTTTTCAAGACATGAAGCCTCAACGTTCGCCCACGTGTGCTATATATGCCCGTGCCGAACGATTGCCCAACGTTTACTTCTTAAATTATTTTTTGTCATCGACAACACGCGACCCGCTAAGACCCAACTCTCTCGAAACAAACAAAAATAAGATATCTGGCGCAAAAGAAGACGAAGAAAGCATGCGTCGACCGTTAGCGGGTCGGCAGGGTTTCAAAGAACATTTGTGCAATTTTTTAGCACCGATCTCCGAAACTCGGTGGGAACCTTGGCCTCTGAGCAAAATAGTGTTGTTAGGCTTGGACTTGACTGTACCCGTATTGTCAGACGCATCTACCAGAAGGTATACCCAACATTTCGTCAGTATGTTTCTCACCGAAGAGGAGTCGGAACCCGTTGGACCGAATTCCAGGCCTGCGATATATGTGTTCGGCAGGTCCAGACCAGTCGGAGTGTAGTACGGGAGCCCAGACAAAATGAGCCCGGTATCTTGGTAGCAACCAGCCAAAGAGTCAAAACTGCACGAAAATCGATATACATTGTGGGCAGCGGGTATATCACTTTGATGCTCCCGGTTCCAACGCGAAGGGGCAAGCGATAGCCCGCACCTCTACCGTGGTGAATAGACACAATATTGCTGAGACCAATGCGATGGTCTGCACTACGCACGGGTATGACCTTTTTCATTTTTGTTCCTTCTCCTCTGATCTTCGAGTAAAGTCACGGACGGCGGTTGGTAGCATAGCGGCTTCCCTGTTGAGACTGGGTCGGCCAATATTTGCTTTTTCGCCTTCCCTGCGATTCCGCATACATTTCCAACGCATATAACTTCTAGTTGACAACAGGCGTTTGAAAGCCTACACACAAATACTTCTGATAACCGCGTGCTATTTGGAATTAATTGTGCGAAGCGGTTTCGCTTAGAGGGGATGGTTAACATAATAAGTGCCTGGTCGTGCCCGCACTCATCGTGCTTTAGTGCTCTACCTGTTTACGCTTTTGATGCGTCGAGTGTGTTGTTTATTTATAGTTGTAGTAGCAGCAGCAGTACTCGTACCAGGTATTTGTTCAGTTCAAAGAAGTAGATATTGTGTCGTTGTGGGCTCGGGGCAGTGTTGGCTTCGTGGGCAACACAATCTACATCGTAGGCTTCTGGCAGTGTTGACTTCGTTGGCAATGGAATCCGTTTTTATTGTCGAGGGCGTTGATATTCAACTCAAGAGAATACCAGGCGCAGGTTGACTTCGTGAGGCATTGAAAGTGCCATGTTCTCTTCGTCGCATGTCGTCAAAACATTCAAGGAGTTGTACGGTTAAGGTCTGCTGGTATATCGAAATGTAGTGGGTAGAAATGTAACGGGTAATGGAGATTGGTTGCACTTGGGGCTTTTGGCGGCTTGGATGTTGCAGTGTGTTCGTTGGGTTAATACGTTTATTGGGGCGTTGTCGTCTCGAAGGCCAAGGGATTCGCCTAGCCACGTTTCTTTGCGAATCCAAAGGTGTTTGAACCGTACCCTAAGCTACCGTCTTGGTGCCAAGGGTCAATATGCTCTTCTGGTGTGGCCTTATCAGCTACCAGCCATTGCTATCGCTGCTAGCATCGCTGCCAATACCTTTGATGGTAGATATTGATCGGGTGGAGGCAGCCACAGAAACCTTATACGTGTAATGCGTTACTGTATTAACGGTGTGATGGGAATAAGCGCCGCACACTGCCAGGTGGTGAAACGATTATGTAGTAACATTGTCGTTTTACACATACCCACCCCATCCTTCACTTCAGTACCTGGGGTCTGCCAACACTGAAATGGTGACTGCATCGCTCGAGCACGTGCCCTGCAGGTGGCGGGAGCCGCCAGTAGAATTGCTTGTACGGCTCGTGGCGAACGCGACCGATGCCATGCGTGCGCTCGCGTCCTGTTATAACGGCAGCATGAACGTTTCGCGAAACGATGTAGTCAAAAACCGTCAGGGCGCCGACGTGCTTGTCACATAGAAGCAGAGTCACTCAAAATCGCGAATGATTTGTGGTTGTAGCGCAGAAAAGCAAATCCAAAGCTCGTTCTTCCGCACCCCTTCACGTACGTTACAGCTGCAACTACCATACCTGGTATTTATGTAACGTCACTTATTTATCGATTTCTGCGCAGTTTTCCTCGAAATATGTATGCAGTTCCCCGAGACGGCGTAGGTCGCAACAGGATGATTGAAAAACTAATAACTTGTCATATCGACTCAGTTTCCCAATAAAGCGGCATGCGACTAGGGTGCAAGAACGAATTGAGAACACGACTACGGCCATGCATGAGTATGACCCCCTCCCCCTCCCATGTATATATATATAGATATATATTTATAGGTTGGACTGGCGTCGGTTAGCGACGGCGCTGTAAGACACGTCTTTCACTGTGTGAGCTAGACAACCAGGGTACCGTTTTTGTTTTTATTGGTGGTCACCACGGTCAGCCGTTGAGTTGTGTTACTTGTGCGGGGTAGAGAACCTTTGCTCCGCGCAAGGAGAACGTAGTGTGTATATGGTAAGGCACCCACGAGGCAGTTTCATTATCTTCCCATTGCTTTCTCAGGAAGTGACCACACCAGAAACTAAATTAACTCATGGAAGTTTGTATCCACTGCAAGTCCGCCTCACAATCGGTTCTTAGTAAGATGCAGCTCATCTCCTGGGACTCGCGTAACACCTCACGGCGCTTCGCGCTTGGTGCGAGAAGTGCCTACCTGGTCAGTGAAAACCCGGCATTCTCCGTCCCGGCATGGTAGGGGTGAGAGGGTCTATGGTCGTACGACTACGGCCATGCATGAGAACGAAGTACCCCCCCCCCCCCCCCATCCATCTACCGTTCCTGCGGGAGGAGATCCCGTTTCCCACTGCAAACAGCACCCTGCTGGATTTTCGCGTAGTTTGCTTCCATTACCGCATCGAACGTCTAATAGGGTCATGTCCCAAACGGCGAACCAGTACACCCCACCCATTTACAAAGTCTAGATTGTGGAAGCATGTCTATAATGTATAGCGGCGTTGTTGTAGACGAGAGGTTCGACCCTTTTGCTCTACTCAACCATGGCACTGCCACTTACCCCAAAAGATGGGCGAGTCCTAATCCTAGTGGTACTTGCTGACGCAGAGACGGCCATGCATACCGACCCGAAGAATCCGAAAGCACTCCTCATGGCGGGTGTTGGCGTTGAAAGGTGAGTTTGCGCCTTGATTGGTTTGTTTCGAGTGTTTTCCCCTTCAAAACAAGGCAAAGCAGGGGGTAATGACACACATGGATAAAAATATGTGACGCCGTATATCGTACGCGGGATGGGCAAACATGCTAAGCTCGACGTTGTGCGAATCAGAGTGATCAAGGCTCAATCATTGGGTCGCAAGGCCGATTATTGTTAAAGTACTATGGGTAATACGATACGCCATACACACAACGATTTCCGTTATGTCGAACTCCGTGTTTTAGTCTCCGCGCTCACTTCTAGTAAAGTACGCGCGGGTATGGGTCTTGCCTCGCAACATGGTTAAAAAAAACACATCCCCACTTCAACATTTTACAACACAATTTGCGACAAACGAAAAATGATTCTGGAAACATAAATATTCCCCCGCTTCTGACAATACCTTCCACGTAACCTTCAAATATGTTTAGTGTTACATCCGTGCCAAACTTCAACACACCCGTCCTGATGCCGTCAGGCACTTCCTACATCCCGTTTCTCTTTCCGTGAGTTTCCGCGTGGTACCAGGCTTCAGTCCGCCCATCGAATATCGGCATTTCTGCAATTTTTTCGTCGTTCGTGCTGTTGACGCGTAACTTGCAGTTCGGGTGAACACACTAGGAGTCGTTCGTGGCTACCTACGCGTATTGCCTGACCCACACAGCGTCTTGGCATACCCGTTGCGGAGCGTGCTTATATTTTGCGTGTTTTAGTTTGCTTTGAGGGTCTGTATGGTCATCCGCAGTTCGCCGGCTCTGGCTCATTTTGGGGGTGCGTTACTTCGAATGGTGTGTCGTCCATTTTTTTACTTTCTTCTACCCCTGCCAGGCCTCAACATCAACGCGTTTGGCTTCGTCCGCAAATAATAAAAACGTCTGGCGGATAGTCTACATGTGCTGTCTGATGCATATGTTATTGCTTACTCCCGCTGCCGGCTCGCCTACGACCCAGGCGAGACTCTTATCCGTGGCGTGTCACCTAGCAATGTTACCCGTGTCCACCCTCTCACTCTGGAGATTAGAGTCTCCGCGAACTAACGAGTATTCCGCATACTCTAAAGAAAACACTGTCCAAACCTTCTTCGCGCTTCTTCGCGACGATTTCTTTTATTTAAACCACGGCCGCACTCCAGCGGCCAGTGGTAAACCGTAGAGTAATACATGTTTATGCCACTACCGCACCTCGTGGGATGATTTTCCGATCTGACTGTTTCCAAATCCCCAGGGAGGGGGGGGGGGGGACAAAGCAAAAACGTTGGCTTTGGGAAGCTCTACGCGTACATCAAGCATTGCTATGTAGTCGAGATCGTTCTGAACGGTCCAACTTGTATAGACACCTATATTTGAAATAACATATAATATCAGGTAGTGCGTGTTACCAGGTATGTAAAATACGTCATACGATACATCTCTCACCTGTCCAGTGTAGCAGTGTTGGTGTTGCCCCCTGCAGTGCGGTTAGTGGTAGTGTGTGGTTGGCACGGGGGAGTAGCTGGCTCTCACATACGACCTCTCACTCACCCCAACACCACAGTCGAAGCGCGTTTTTAAACGAGCCAGAATCAGCCGGAATCTTTCCCACGCAATTTATGCGCACGCTGCTGCCTGCCGTCGTGGTGGTGGAGGTATATATATATATATATACTACGTATATATTTGGTGTGTGTTTTCTTCACATTTTACCGTCCTTTCTACCCGTCGACATCACGGCAAAGCACTAGAATGGTGTCATACCACACAGAAAGAAAAAACAAGAGTGTTTAACATTACGAGTGAGTGTAACGTCAAGAAGCATATATACTTGAATGTTAATAGAATTAAGCAGCGTTTGAGGAGACGGACATTTTGTACTGGTACGAACAGCTTCTTCCTGTTATTATTATATTAAACGCACAAGTTTGAATCCTTGCTGAAATTATTGTGCATGTGCCCGTATTACGCTTGGGGCATGTATATAGATCTTGAAGCAATTGCTGTATCCAGAAACAGCGAACCAAATTATTATGCAACATAGACCGGACGAAGAGTACAAATATATTGTGGTTTCCCCTGGAGCTGGAGGCCCTAGAGAAAGATTGGTCACTCGTAACTCTCTTTCAGAACTGCAAAACGTAACCCACACTAATTCCAAGTGGTTTGTCCCCAAAACCGTGGGACTGGTTCGTAAGGGTTTAAGGGAATGTTGCTGTTATTTTTCTCGACGGGTATAAAAAACGGTTTAATGTACGCGCATACACACGCACACGCACATTCACACAAAAAAACGCACATTAACCGACCGCCACAATGCAAGTCCGTGTTAGCAGGACAGGTTGCAATAACTCTGGAGTGACAAATTGAGTCAGGATGGTAGGACAATAAAAATCATGAAAAAAGGAAAAACGGATAAACGGAGAAATAGGAACAATCGCGGGGAAAATTGTCCACAACGTACGATGGGCGCCCGGGGAATATGGATATCATACGCGTGATAATGCCCCCGCCCTCCCCTCCCCCGTGGGGATTTCTATAAATATATAGATTATATATAAAATATGCATACAAGTATATATATATAGATATATATTTATAGGTTGGACTGGCGTCGGTTAGCGACGGCGCTGTAAGACACGTCTTTCACTGTGTGAGCTAGACAACCAGGGTACCGTTTTTGTTTTTATTGGTGGTCACCACGGTCAGCCGTTGAGTTGTGTTACTTGTGCGGGGTAGAGAACCTTTGCTCCGCGCAAGGAGAACGTAGTGTGTATATGGTAAGGCACCCACGAGGCAGTTTCATTATCTTCCCATTGCTTTCTCAGGAAGTGACCACACCAGAAACTAAATTAACTCATGGAAGTTTGTATCCACTGCAAGTCCGCCTCACAATCGGTTCTTAGTAAGATGCAGCTCATCTCCTGGGACTCGCGTAACACCTCACGGCGCTTCGCGCTTGGTGCGAGAAGTGCCTACCTGGTCAGTGAAAACCCGGCATTCTCCGTCCCGGCATGGTAGGGGTGAGAGGGTCTATGGTCGTACGACTACGGCCATGCATGAGAACGAAGTACACCCTACCAGGTAAATATTAAATTCTAGATATACTATAGTATTCTGCTTTGTTTGCTCCTTGGTTGAACACTGCAGCATGGTCTCAGTCTCATACCGGCAGGGCATACCCACACAACGTGGACGAGTTGGAAGAATGGACATTTCTTGGGCTGGTGATACTGATGTAACTCAGATTATCGCCGAACTCGACAGGCGTTAGTAGACAAAACTACCTGGGAGCGTCTTCTAGTTCAACCGCCCTTATAGTGTCCTACGCGGCCACAGTACAGCGTAGTAGATAGACACTAAACAGGAGCCCCCCAATTATATTTTTCTTCATCCTGAGCGGAATCGTTTCGTTATGCAAACTCAACAAATAATTGCTGCCCTGGCTTGCATATAGACCCAACATGGCTGCAACACCCCCCCCCTCTACGCCAACCATGAAACGATCAAGCAATGCGTTGGTTGGCGCATCGTCCAAGACCAAGTCACGGAGCCACGCCGTGTTCGGTAAGTAGTCATGATATTATGTTCCCTCTTTCGCTAAATTAATCAACTATACCCCGCCGTACCACGAACAACCTACCTATTGTTATATTATATTGTATATATTTTGTGGGAGGGAAAATAAATACTATGTTTTACTGGTGCAGGGACCACAGGAAATAGGACCAAATATCGTTACCGTAGTAAAAATACCTAAATATATACCAGGTAGGGTTTTTTGTATACCGTAAGTCCTATTTACTAGTATTTACTATGGTCACCCGTAATAGGCATTCATTGCTGCTGCTGCGGCTGCTGCTGAAAAAACGAAAAACACATTGTTTTTTCAAACCACGCAAGCAATAATACTATTTGATCCTTTTGACCTAAGAGTTACCTAATGCATCGGAGAGAGAAAATAGGGGAGAAGACAGTAGTAGTTGCAATTAATTGTTGTTAATGTGTGTGTCCTTAACCGTGTTTCTGCCAAACTACCAGATACGAAAGTAATCGTAAATATCTACCAGGTAGTATACGAAGTGTATCAACAAATACCATGGTATCAAGTACGATCTGGCTAGCTTGGATGCAGGGAAATAAGCCTCTCTCCGCCCATTTCAACGAGCGTCCACGAGGCTGCATGGATAGGAAGACCTTTGCGTTTCCTCTGCGCCTTGCATTCATTAACTCGACGTACATGTGATGTGTTTGCGTATGCCCGCGTGTTACGCAACAGTCACCATACTCTGCATGAATGTATGTGCACTTCAGCTTTTTCTTCCTTCTTGGCCACGATACGTTCAGCCCTTTACGCAGTCACAGTGTTTCCAGCATCGTTACATTCTGATGACTGACGTTCGTTGTATATCATTAATAGCCCTGTCCCTTCTTTCGTACCCATTGCTCATATATGGAGTCATATATCGCGTACGCCCCCTCCCCCGATACAGAAACGCATTACTACAACTACTCACGGTACTCCTGCAACACAGTTAGTTTCAACTACTACACGAATAATGATGGAGGTGCGTCTTTGTTTGTTTTTAAATGTCGGCAACAAATTCGTACCAGGTACCTGTTACTCTACATATATATATATATATTCATCGTTTGTTTCCCATCCTGTTGCACGCATTGTTTTACTCGTTGCGCTACTTCTCCATCCCCTACAATTCACAATTCAGATTCAGCGGGTGCCCCTTTCCCCTCCCGACTACGGCGCGCGCCATCACTGTCATACCCTTTTCAATCTGTGGGCACCACCGTATATCTAGCGGGCTTCGGCCGCCAGATTCATATAAAAAACCTGCTACTCTAGATTTTCGTCGTATTTCTCCCATCCCGTTGTAGGCATTGGTTTTCTCTTTGCCCTACTTCTCCAGCCCCTCTCTTTCGTGATTCAGATTCGGTGGGTGCTCCCCTCTCCTCCCGACTACGGCGCGAGTCATCACTGCCGTGTGGGGAGGAGTTCAGGACATGTTCCACTCGTCGTCCCGCGTTGTTTGATTGTTAACTGTCTAAGTATTGTGATGCTCGATGCATGATGTATAAACCTTGTTCCGTCAATCGTCCGTATTTCAGAGGCCAGCGTAGACACATCCCTGGCCTCTCAGCCTACTCTCAGCTCTTAATTGCCGACCGGAAACACTATTTGTTCGGGATCAGTCCTCGGAAAGTTTGTTTTCCGTTTTTTTTTTTTCTATTAATCCGAGTTTCCCGTATTTTATTCAGGATCGGTCCTGAATTTAATTTTGTTCTTTGTCTTTTCTGGTCTTATCGATATTAAAGTTTTTGTTGTTCCGTTTGATGTGTGCATTAGCCGTGCACAATATAATAATGCGCAAATAAGGCGGTGCATCTGCAGCCTATGATCACTCGCCACACTCACCACGAGAGCTTACCACAACTTCTAGGCTGTCTCCGTACGGCGCTGCTCTGAGAGTTGTGATTTTGACAAGGTTGAGAGGCGCTTATGCTGTGTAGCTGTTGTATCTCTCGTTCGACTGTAATTGAAAGCCGACGAGCATTCGAGGAACTTTTTTTTGCTTTGTTATCTCTTCTTCATGTGGCCTCTAGTTTCCTTTGGAGATGACAGCGTTGCGTGGGAATGTGTATTCGTGTGCGGAACAATTAGCCGACCCGACGGCTGTGGGTCGTGTAGTGGGCATACGCAAGTTCGTTCTGCGTGAATATGACGTGTTACTCTACTCGTTTTCCTGCACGTACGACCTCTTGGCATCTGCAAGTCGCAATGCACATATTCAACATCATCGTCGTGTATCTGATTTCACTATTGGCGGGTCTACTTCCTTCTTTGAGAGAGCGTAGCGGGCGGCGAATAAACCGCGCGCGGAGCGCATCCTTGTATTCTATACTTGGTACACAACACAGGCAGTGTGTTAAGCATGTATGGTATTTGAACAGTGTGTTTTAGTCTGGACCACTAATGCGTAGTTCTTCACACGTTCGCTAATTAATGTTGGAACCGATTCTTGAGCATGAACATGTAAGCGGCATCTATCTTGTGCTAGTCCTAATAATAGTCTTAAAACGTAGAAATGTATAAACACTAAATATTATAAATAATAGTACATTTGCCTCAACCACTTCTGACTCCAGCCTGGACACTCCCCTTTCCTCCCAGCCTACTGTCAGCTCATAATTGCTGAAGGGGATATCTGCTTTCGGGATCGGTCTTGGAATTAGTGTGAATAAAAAAAAAAAAAAATCTATTAAATTCTTCCATTCATCCAGACGAAAGAGTTGTGCTTTGCGCAGCACGCAGCATCATGCGCGGCCGATGATCCCTCGCCTTACACGGAGCGAGATGGCACTAAATCTCCGAAGCTGTGTGCACCATCTCTCGTTGAGAGTGGTGGTTGTGAAGACTGAGAGACGCTGATCAACTGAACTGTACCTGGACCAATTTCCTGAAATGCGACAGCCTCACCAGTTTCCGGGATGTTTTGTCTTGTTTTCCGCGCTTGCGGTACCGTTTGCCGTGTACAATTTGCCGTGCAATCGGTTCAGCAACAGAATAAAAAACGTGGAGAAAAAGCAGCGATTCGTGTACACCGCAGCAGCATGTAATTGCGGTCGATGAGTACTCGCCTCACTTAACACGAGAGGTTACCAGCATATCCGGGCTGTATGCGTCATTGCCCTGACAGTGGTGGTGGCCAAGGTTGAGAGACGCCGATACTTGCACTTCTCGCTTTATGCAAATTTACCGCCGACGTGCATTTACTTGTGGAACCTTTTTTTGGAGTTGTCATTTATATATATTGTTCCATACCATTTAATATGTTCGCCCTCCTTGGCTCTCTTTCTCTTTGGTCGAAATTTAATTACTGGATCACTGAGCAGGCGCTTTGCCTTCCTCCGCGCTACGTACGGTACGTGCCCTGCATTGGTATCGCGAGAAGATTCCAGCACTTTCTTCCCTCGTCAACTCACAGCGAGTTCCGCCTACCCCCGCTACGTACGAAAATTCTCTAAGCGAATTGGTCCCGTTTCACTTTTTGCAAATAATGTCAAACTCTCACCACGGTGGGATTCTGGTGGTGCCTATACTTGAAGCCTTTGAAGATAATTGTAATACACCAGGGCGGCCGGAACTGAATATTATGAACACGCCGTTTCAAAATGAACGACCCAAAGAAGTCCAAAGGCGGAAGTTCACGCTATGTTCGGGGGATAGGTCTTGGTTGTTAGCACACACACCACACGACGTGTACTATGAACCCCTTTCAACACATTGACGGACTGCGCTTTGTTTATATATGTTTGTTTTTTTTTAAGTCAGATATTTGTTTTGTTATCTAGTATGTTCGGGCCATAAGAAACCCCAAATCCCCGTCGAAGACATAAAATAAATATAAGTACAGAATTGAGTACCTGGTGTCAAAACGTTAACCCCACACAAAACATATAGTGAAATGGAATATAGAATACGCACGCCCAACGAACGTGTCTTTGACGTCTCGTGCCGAATGCAAAGTGGAGTTTCAACAGTACTATCAGTCGTACTCACAGCTATTAGTAGCTGGCGTATTTCAACATTTCAACAAAAAATAAATTAAAAAAACACACCGTTAACGGGGGCTCAAAGAAAACTGACTTCCATTGTTTAATTTGGACTTTTATGGAGAAACCACGTGTATGTTGCCGTAATTCCCTGATTTCAGTAAAGGATCAGATGTTGGCCTTGACACGCGCTTGCTATATTATTATTATCTTTGCCATCCGACAATGTGCAGCATGATCTTCAGCGTTTATCACTCATAAAACTCCCAAAAGCAGAAGACCACGGAAACCAAGGAAACCTATGCGTACAGTCTAACACCCTTCTATGTCTGCTTCCCGCCAAGATTTATCCACAATACTGTCAATGGCCCCACGTACGGAGATATTTGACTCTTTGGGCGAATATATGTACGACATGCCTTGAAGTACTTGGACCCGACTCCTTCAGAAACATTTTATGATAAAAAACGTCAATTCCTACAGAAACGCCTAAAATTGTTTAGCCATTGTTTATGGCCCATAGTCAGTCGGGAAACATTGTGGGCGCTAGCGCAAGCTCTTTATGACCTTTACTGGAAAACGTGCAGTATAACAAAAATACATATACTATATATAGTATGTGACATTAGAGTAGATGATGAGTGGATATTGCAAGCGACATTCATTCATTCGTGTCTGACAAAGTCTGGGTCGTTCCACTTTACCAGCTCGTATGTAGGAAATATGCAAATTAAATCCATAGACAGGCCAGTTGGTCGTGATCCCACAATAGCGAGGTACCTGGTACATATCATATATTGAAAAAAGTAAAACACGACGGCTTAGAGATCGAGGATCTCGTCGAAACTCATCTTTGCCAATATACGCAGCTGATCAGAGCTGAGCGTAATACTTCGATCGCATCTTATATTTACTGTAGATCTACCGACGACTGTGACCGCACTATTGAGGGACACCGCATAATGCAGGGATAGTGCGGTACAGCACTATCGCAGGGCGCTCGAATAGTGCAGTACCGCTCTAAAACGGGATGCACGGATAATTGAGTGTATTGGAGTTACTGCCAATACTCGAAGTGCCGTGACGTCATTAAAGTGCATCAAACGGAGCGCTAATGAGATCGACGAAGTGACCCGGGCCAACAGAGCCATCAGTATACACCATTCATTGATAGAAGTTGAAGAATCGATAGCGTTTCACAGCAGGGCTAAACGTCGACGAGTAGGGACTGAAGAACACACACATCAAATTAACGTGGCAATTGCAGGATATATATGTATGCTCCTGTTGCATGTTGCAACTGTTTCAATCTGCAATACAGGGGACAGTCAGTACAAGAGAAGTATATGCATGTTTGTATTTAACATGAAGTCAGAGCGCGGTTCTGATCAATGACACAAGAGTTGCGCGAAATATACCACGCCCGATACCACGCGAATCTAGCTATCCAGTGGTCGATAATGCTACTAACTGTGTGTACTATTACGGGGGACCATAGTAAATAGGACCTATGGTATATACAAAATACTATATATTTAACTATTTTAACTAACAATATTTGGTCCTATTAACTATGGTCCTCCGTAATAGGGCTGTGAGTTGGCTGCCTAATAGTTGCCAGCTAGTTATTAGCCGGCTAGTTTTTGAAGTTGGTTGCGGCGGTGCCAACTATCCAACTATTTTTGCCTTTTGGTTTCCTTGCTTGTAGGAAGGCTTGTTTGGTACGTGGTGTTTATTTCTCGGCGTCCCCAAGCAGTACCACCACGCACACAGAGAGCCCTTCCACAACTCGTGGCGCATCAATCCATCGCCATCGACGGTGCCGGTGCCGATGGCAGGGCCGAGGGTGCCGGCACCGCTGAGCCTGGCCTGTCGACGGACCATGGCGGTGATGGAGCGTCCGACGAAGATGTGACAGTACCGAGCGCTCCTCCGAAAGCGAGTGCACGCGACAAGGTAGCGTTCGCTACCGCGTACAGAAAGAGCGCCGGCTTTCCAAGCCCCCCAAACGGGGACAGGGATTCATACTTTGATGCGAGATGATTTGCGGGGTTCTTCATGTTTGTAGTCCATCTGGGACAATATTTTCAATATATCTCCCGCACCAAGCTGCATGTGTTGAGCTGTGTTCGGAAATATGGAGGCACCGTCAGGAAGCTCAACACTGCCCGCAGCTTCTCATGATTTTGTTTAATATTTATTGTACCAAAAAACGTATAAACAAGTCCCTTGTTTCCCTGGGTGTAATACTTTTCACATCCAAATGCTGAGCACTGATTTGGGGAGCTATGACCATAGGCCGCCGGCCATTTTTTTCGCGATGAAAAACAGCTTTTGAGGGAGATATGAGGGAAGCAATGTATATTGAAGATCGTTTTCCCCTGGTTACTACTGTTTGACAAATCGTGCGATATACAAATAGAATACGGCAAACGATTGCTCTCGTCCACACCTCCAGACCGTTTCTTTTTCGTTTGCAGCAATATGAAATTGCGTGAGATATTCATAAGTTTGCCCAAACTGACTGATTTTGGTCGATTTTGGCCTTTTGGAGATTTTTTGTTTTTATGCATTGTTGCGTAACTACTTGAATTTAGTGTGGAGTTTTTTTTCTTCTCGTTCTCAGCATCGATTCCTCTTGCCTTTGCGGTCACGAATATGGTTGCATCATACTCTAGCTACGTACACCTCTCATGCCTCTGTGCTCCCATCGGTTGTTGTGTTGTTTAGGGACGTTCTGCGTCGGTAGAATGCTCGGTGTGTGTAGGCCGATGAAACTGAGAGCCAAAAGTTAGGGTAACTTTTCATCAAATCCTTATTTCGCTAAGTACTTTTTTTGACGATGTAAAAAAAAAATACCTCAAATCCTCCCTTCGGAAGAATTATTAGAGAAGTAAAAGTAAGAAAACAAAACGCAAACACTCTAGTTACTAGTATGAACGGCATTAGTAATATTTCATGCCGGACGGACCATACGAGTATACAGTAAAAGGTAGAACTCTGGTATTATGGTTGCTGCGGTCAACTGTGATGGCGGAACTTTGTCCCAAAGTGCTATTACTGTAATAATACAAGTATGTCTCTGTCATAAGTGTGTCAACTAGATGATGAGCACCTCTGGCTCGGGTGTTTGAGTGATGCTCGCCCTGAGCTGTGTCTCGATCCCAGTCTATTTTGGTCGATCCCGGTCTATTTTGTGTCCTATTTTTTAGTTTGTACTGGTGATGTGCTACTGCCTGCCTCACGAGTATGTACCATATATTTCTGGTGCATCTCTTTAATATCCGACTAACTGAGACGAAGTTTAGAAATATACCTGTTTCGTGATCAAAACCAGAGATAAACTTGGCCCATTTATCATGCTATTTTGTGTGTAAATGAAGCCAAATAGCGTAATTGTTGCCTCCGGCGGCGCCTTCAGCGGGATCCTCCGGAGGCGCCTCCGGCGGACCCTCCGGGAGCGCCTCCAGCGGGTCCCCCTCAGCCGGGGGGGGCTTTTTTGGCTTGCTTCCCTCTCCTAACTTTAGTCGACTAGTTGGCTAGCTAGCGCCAGCCAACTTTGTCATCTAAAGTCAGTTAGTTGGCTGGCTTCGCCAGCCAACTAATAACTAGCCGGGAACTCCAGCCAACTCACAGCCCTAGTGTTTACCTAATAGCACCGTAGTAGTTGGCTTAAACACAAAACACTTGCTGTTCGACGCCGTAACGCCCTAGCTTGCTGGCTACACTGATGGTATGTTCCGAAACCCTTGAACGCCTGCCTGCTGCGCTAGTTTGAAAGGACGCACCGTTATGAACGGCATTTGTCTTAGATTTCTGAAAGTAGTGCACGACGTTTAGCGTGGAGTTTAGGATCTGGCCCAGTAGTCCCCCTGCGGCATATGGCGTCGTTCGTGCTTGTGCGCGGTTATTTCTCGCTCTGAGGTATACCGGCCAGCTTGGGTCCTGTTGTACGGTCGTTCTGCAGGAATAGCGCAAGCAGTCCTCCTGTCTGGTGTACTCAACTGTGCTGCGCGTAGGACATGGAGTTTTGACGGCCTCGCGACAGTGAGGTCTCCGCACCATCCTGGGACGAAGTAGTGATAAACGGTTTGGGACCGCACTATTGCATACCCCTTCAATACTTAGTAACTGTATTTTTGTTTGTTTTTCCATCCCATTCATTATATTCGCACTCCCGTCCTTCTCCCTCCCTAGGCGTAACTCAGACCCGGGGTCAAAAAGTAGGCTCCTTTCCCTCCTCCCACACTACGGTTCTTGCTTTGCAATTTTATCGCGATAATATTTGAGCACTTTCTTCCCTCGTCAACTAAGGCGGACATCACATTATGCGGAACCCCGCACTATCGCGCGACCTTTCGCACTACTGCTGACCGCACCATTGGGGGACCAAGACTGTATACGTGAGTGAGTGAAAATATATCCATGTAGCAACACTAACACTCGTATACAGAGCTCTATTACCCCGATGGTTCGGCTGTGCACCCCCACTCCTCGCCTTGGCGCTTGGATATTTGATGTCCTTCGACCTTCGAATATTGAACAGGAGTTTCGGCGTAATTGATGCTTACTTGGTTTTGTTTTTGTTTTTTTCTTGGTTCGAGTTTTTCATTCGACACTCTTTATTGTCGCTTCCTTCGTTTATTATTTTATACCAGGTACTCGATACTCCGACTCGGCGCGACAAGGTGCGCTCTCCGCCATGCGTACATACGCGTCCGATTCTATTGTTATTCATTCACATCTTCTATCTCTCTCTTGGAGGGGGGGGGGGTGGTACCTAAGGATTGGTACCCCACTGCTACTGCTGCTGTGTGTGTTTCGGTTTTTCGTCAGTTTTGTTCGTATGTTTGTTTGTTTGTTTGTTGGTTTGTTTGTTTGTTTGTTTGTTTGTTTGTCTGTGTGTTTGTTTGTTTGCGTGTTTGTTTGTTAGTTAGTTAGTTTGTTTGTTTGTTTGTTTGTCTTTTCGTCAGTTTTGTTTGTGTGTTTGTTTGTTCGTTTGTTTGTTTGTTATACTTAATTTTACATCCTGCCGTTTTTCCTCTATCTTAAAGAATACATAAACTACACTCAGGGTTTGGCCTTCTTCGGAAGCTTTCCTCGGCATATCTTTGTACCTGACAGTCACTCTTGCCTCTTATTGCCGAAAGAAAAATTACTTGCTTTCCCGAAGTTCTTGGCTTTCTTTTCTTTGTTCTATCCACACTTATTTCAATAAAATATGATTTCCACCCAAATTTCAAGTCCTTTTTTCCACACTACAATAAAAACAAAACGCTCGTAGCCGAAAAGCTGAACCTCCTCGTATTATGCCCACTCGTACATACATGTGGGACTGCTCGTAGATGATACCATGATACGGTCCCTGAATATTTGCCTCCGTGACACAACGTACGTAATCATAACTTATTGCTAGGCGGTTTCTTGACACACGATATATCGAACACCCCCCCTGGCGCTGGGTCAACTAACAAGCCTCGAAATGACAAACAATTATCGTTCACAGAGAACAAATTAGTGAACCCCTACAAGAAATTCGGGGGTTAGTTATGATCTGCCACTACCTGTCAAGTTCGTTAACCTTCCAGGAATAGACCCACTTAGCAGAGCTCAGGTTGATTCCGTTTCATTGCTATGTGCCTCTACCCTTCTCGTCCATCTCAGCACCGAACGTCTTCGCGCGGTACAGGCCGTCAAACTCAGTGTTCATGGTGTGAAACCACACGTCTCCGTGTTCATGGTCTGGCGCTACCTGTCAAATTCGTTAACCTTCCAGGGATAGATCCACTTAGCAGAGATCACGGTGATTCCGTTTCGTTGCTACGTGCCTCTACCCTTCTCGTTCACCACAGCACCGAACGCTTTCGCGCGGTACAGGCCGTCAACCTCAGTGTCCATGGCGTGAAACCACATATCTCCGTATTCATCCTCGCACGCTTCGCGATACGAGTCGGGCGTTACCAACTCACTCGCAGGGCATGAAGGCAGTCCAGGCGCGAAAATATGTGATGGAGACTGGTCCGCAATGACCATGGCCATACTCTCCAGAGCAGCTAACACCGAAACGAAGCCGGGTTGTCCGCCCAGGCCCCCCTGTTGCCGTGCCGCCAACCGCGTCACCGCCAGCGACACCCGCGATTGCTGCTGCCGCTTTTTTCCCCGGCACCTCCGACACAGCGGGCGGAGGAGAGGGCGAGGTTCCCGGCGATGCAATGGTTGCGGGTGGCGCAGGACTCCGGTGGTGCCACGGTCGCTGATGTCGGCTTCTGCTGCTGCGGTACGGACGACGCAGCAGGCAGGGGCTTTGGCGAGGACTCTGGCGTTACACAAGTCGATGGCGTTGACGGCTGATACCACACCTCGAAGACCCGCGACCCTTGCTGTTGCTGGGCTCGGTCATCGACATCCCCCTCCATAGACGGCAACGGGGACCCGGCTATAGCGGTACCTCCACCGAACGGCGCGCGCTGGTAGCCCCACGTCACATCGGTCGAGTACCTCACGATGCTTAATGACGACGGCATAATCTTGCTGCAATGCGAGGCATGGTTGTTGCCGGAGTTCAGGTGAAAGCATTGCTCGCTCTTCGGCTCTAAGTTAGCCGCCCGCTTGGCCTTGTGGCGTCCCGTTATCATGTATGGAATCACCGGGCCCCTGTAAGGCCTCTCGTGGAACTTCTCGAACGAGCACATCATGTCGGGCTTTTCATCCACCCGCGCCATGAGGTTGAGCGCGTCGCACATCCACGTCCACGCTTCCGGCCACGTGCGATCGTAGTTGAGCGCCTTGGCCGGAAACTCCACACCATCGAACATGGTCTGGAACTCCAAGAATGCGGCCTGACCTCCTTCGGCAACAAGACCTAGCTTCCGCTCCACCCGCCCGTTGCGCTTCGGACCGTCGACGGACGTGAACTCGCGGCGGATGTTGTTCTCGGCCATCAGCCTTTGGAACTCAGTGTTAGTGAATTCGGTGGCGTTGTCCGTGCGAAGGCATTGAGGTTTCCCGTAGGCATTTACTGCCGCCAGGAAAGTGCGGAAACCGAGGGTGACGGTGGCCGCACTCTTGTCCGGCAGAAATACCGGCCAGCCCATGTTGGTGGCGTCATCGACGATCATCAAACAGTACCGAGCGCCGCCCGATGACGTCGGCATAGGTCCTGCGAGGTCGGCGAACAGGCGCTGCATCCGCTTCTCAGCACGGCACGATGTAGATTTTGCGATGGCTTTGCGGATCCCCTTCCCCCCCGCGCACCCATCGCAATACCCCAACCGTCCCGTCACCTTGATGCCCATTTGACGAGCAGTCTCACGTAAGACGGCATCGTGGGCGTGGCCAAGAGAACAGTGCAGGTCATTGACGTCGATCCATCTCTGCCCACCAGGCCTCAGCACTGCAGAGGCAAGGGCGGGGGGGTTCTGGTGCCGCGCTACACGAGTGGCCTCGACGTAGTTGCCGAACTTCTCCTTGCGGAAAAACACGCGCCCGTTGAGCATGTGCGCCCCTTTGTGGTCAAGGGTAATTACGTGCTCCTCTTGGATCACGTTGAAAGAGCACAGGTCGAAAGGGACCCCAGGCACATACGCCACATTCCTAAGAGTCACGGCTACGTCCTCAGC
>MEHQ01001896.1:0-103325 GCA_008828725.1 Saccharina japonica | reverse complement strand
GGGGGGGTCTGGTGACGGTAGCCTGGCTCCGGCACAGAGTGCCCAACACCTGCCTGCTGCATGGGCCGCCCGCTCTGCCCAGCGGTACCCCCCTGAGCCGCTGCCTCGGCGGATATCCTCAACGCTCTCTCCGCCGACAACGCCGCGTCTCGCTCAGCCAACGTCGCGTCCCGCGCGTCCCGCTCAGCCAACGTTGCCGTCATGGTTGCGTCTCGCTCAGCCAACGTTGCCGCCAGCGTCGCGTCTCGCTCGGCCAAATTAAGAGACACTTCCGCAAGCTGCTGTCGAAGCAGCTCGGCCTCCTCTGCCATAACAACAACCCTTCAGCAAGCTCCGGGCCCGGAAACCCTCGATTATCGTGTTTGTGAACGCTTGCTGTATAACGTGTTCTGTATAACCACGCGGCGTGCCCCTATGACGTGGGTCGAGGAGGAAAGATAAAATACTCGTACACCAAATACCAAACACACACCAGATGGGCCAATACCGTTCTTGTCAGAGGCCACGCACATAAACCACCGGATGGGCCAATACCGTTCTTGTCAGAGGCCACACCACATAAACCACACACAGGAGGGAAGCCGCACCAACGTTGTCACCGGCTGCGCCACTCACATATAGACAGGCAGTATCGTTGTATCAAAGCCCGGGTCGTATCATTAACATCGGCGACTGCCCCCGTAGGACCAGCTTCATCCCTCCAGGCACGAGGCATATTAAATAATGCCCCGACACATAATACAAAACCCCACAATACATGAAACCGCCAAATATATCCACCGACCGTATCAAGCTACCGCATACCACGAACATAAGAGCTGTACATTTGTCAGATGGCAAATAAATGGAATGCTGTTATCGATAGAAGGATATACGCACGTTAAGCACGAATCAACACGTTCGCCGCACGGTACATACTGCCAGAATAAATAGAACCAAATATTGTTAGTAAAAACAGGCAAAATATAGTTCGTTTTAGTGTACACAGTAGGTCCTATTATCTATGGTCCCCCGTAATAGTACGCAACGGAACGGCACATTCGTAGCAAGTTCCGTGGTATGCCTCCCTTATCACGAACTCGAACGGGTTCGAGGCAGACTTTTGTCAGATAGACGGTGTCGCCTTCAAAGCGCGTGCTTTAGGGAAGTTAGTTTCCATCCTCAGGGTCACTGGGAAAGAGCAAAGTGTTCTGGCATCGTCCTGCTGGCCCTGGTACTACAGTGGTACCCAGGATGGCAGTCGCCGACTTATCTGCAGGCTAGTTCAAGCGTATCACCCCAAATGTACTCAGGAGCCAAAGTCCACGCCGAGTGTTGGAGATATACCCTGAAATTTGGCACACATGTATGTTCTACAAACCCCTTCCGACCCGTTAACGTTTGTTTTTTCCCCTTTTCCTTTTCGCAACATACTGTAGTTTTTGTTTTTTGGGAGGTTTAGGTCTCGAATTTTCGGCGACGAAAAAAAAAACAACAGCAATCGTTCGGCAGGAGAATATATAACGCGCGTGCGAACGCTCGGGGTTAATCTCTCAAAAACGGCGCGGACATATGGACCTTTGTGTGGTAAAACGTGTTTATTCCGGCATCGAGTCGTAATTACTAAATTTCAGTAAAAAAACGTTTTTTGGCGTTGACTACCACTTCTCACTCATAATACGCAGCCAGATCTTCGACGATATTTGCTTGCAACTTTGTACAAACACGCCTTGGATCACCTGGAAGCGCCTCGTTCAGGAAACATACGGGGACAACTATGCATATTACTACCGTGCGGAAACGTCTGATTAATATTGTCCTCTTTGAAGGGCATTTGCTTCTTCAGGTCACAGTTTCGGCGATATGATAGCGTCAGTCCTAGGCATCAAAAACAAAACAGGCTACTTTGCCATCTTCTTCCGTTGTTCATGACGGCTAAGCTGACACCAAACATACGGCATTTGAGTTCCTATTGCATGGCACTCGTGACTGACGATATTCGGAGTGCTATGCTTGAACCAGCTCGTATCTATACCGGATCCATTTTAGTTTTACTTTGTTGTTTGTCGGCGTTTGTACTTTCCGGGTCAGCAGCTAGCTATCCTCGCGGGAAAAAAATCACTCCGCGACATTCTTCTGGGCACGCCATGGTCGACGCTCTCCCCCCCACTCCACCCCCCGGTGCATGCCTTCGTGTTGATCGGGCGCTCCTTCTCGTCAAGTAAACTAGTGGTTTTCTATCTCGTGCTTTCAGGTTTTCTGCGACATGACAATAACGCACAAAAACTACCTTACCAGACACGTCGAATCTATGCATATGTATAACGGATGTTATAAATCGTCGGTTCTTGGCCTCCGATTGTGTGGTCATGCTGTTGATTGAGGCGAGTACCTATCGGAGATTTCTCCGATCTTAGCAGTGTGTCAGACTCTGCTTGATGGCTGGTCGTTTGTTGACTTTGAACGTGCCGCTGCCTGGGTATCATAAGTTTTTCCACTATGAACTGCTGGGGGCTCAGATGTTGGTCTAAGCGGAGATTGAGAACGTGGGCGTACGCAAACGCTCCAGTTCCTCTTCTCTTGATGACCTCGTACTTCGAAGTATATCCCGAAAAGATAACTGAACCCTCGTCTTGAACTATCCAACTATTCCGTTGTTCGAACATGCGGGGTCGTTACTTCAAACGCAGATACCGCTCTTTCGTAGTTGATACTATTAATAACATACTATTTTACCTCTCTATTGTTATAACACCTTATTATGCGTACCACACGAATGTGCTATATACGTAGCATCGATGTATTATGGCATACTGATGGCTTACTGATATCATATGCCAGATATTGCGTATCTCTAACACGACCCCTCGATGGAGGTAGTATTGTCGATCTTCTCATCTGGGATAGAAAAGCATTGTTTACAAAAATCAAACATGTTATTCGGTGCAAGGGAAAACTAACTCATCATGCGAACGCAGGGCTACTTCGATACAACATGTCCATCGGGTGAACACATATTAGCAGAGGAGCATTAAAAACCTTACTCTATAGATGTATATACGTGCCTCTGCATATTATAGGTAGCTTTGGCCATCATACGTACCAGACGTAGAAGAAGTCCATAATCGAATACTTGATATGTGCTATTATTTTAGCCAGTTCATCAATTTAAGAAGAGAGGATGTTGACAACATTAAAACCGCGACTCCGTTCGTTCTGTAACAAGCGCAGGACAAACGGCCTACAAATGGTCCTTCTGCACGCAAAACAACTAACAGAGGGGCACCAGCAGGTATTAGACGTGATAGAAACGTTGACTAGCGTGCCGATCATGACGAATGATTGCGAGCCCTTTTTGGAAGCGATTGAACTTGATTATATTGGTGATCATGGATAACGGTCGCCAGCACTGGTTGAATGCGGAAGACAAATTTAATAGAGTGCCGATCATGGCTAGCGATCACCAGCACTCGTTGGAAGCGATATAAACTTGACCGGAGTGCCGATCATGACAGCCAATTGTCAGCGCTTGTTGCAAGCGATAAAAACACGAGAAAACATCATCCCTCATATACACCGGCCTCCCGGTTGCACTCGGCCACAAATATAACTGTAGACGTGAGAGACAGGAACCCCAATTTCTGAACCCGTCGCCTCTGGTGTGATCACGAGGACCCGGCAGGATGCCCGTGGGAGTGTTGTATGTGCCCCGGACGGAGCTGTTGTACTGTCCACAGCCTTAATTCATCAGCGTGGCAATTCCTTGATTTGACGTAAGATCATCGTGGTCCGGGACTTTGCCGAGCTACTCGGTTGCTATCTTACGTCCGCTAGCTTATTCCCCTTGCGCACGCGATGGATGGGGATTTCGGCGGCCTTGACCAGCTCGCGGAAAGAAGCAGCGCAGCGCAACGTGTTTCGCCCTCGACGAGTACATCACGTTGCCTCCAAGGTGCAGTGCTCCCGTACCGTTGCAGTTGATCGACACAGAGCTCAAACGTTTTGAATTCCAGCCCCGTCATGAATTTGGAGAGGTACACAGCGAGGGTCGTTAGCTTCAATTGCACTTTCGATTGTGCAGTCGACCCCTGCGCCTTAGCTCCGAACTCAAGGGGTCCTTCACTCACCAAAACCAGGTAGCCTGTTGTTGACTTGCGGTTGTTGGGGTTCGTGGCGAAGAGCGTAGGTTTAGTCGCGGGTGGTGACTTGATCTTTCGTGTAGATGATGGCCAGCTCAGGCAGACCTTTGGGTATAGGAGTAGTTTTTTTCATGAGGATATATGAGCCGTGGAGGGTCTACTGCACGCCCTTGTGAGTTATTTGGCCGTATAGCCGATGTCCTAGAGTCTATCTAACCTGTACGAGGTAGTGTAGAAACCCCTCAATTACCTGGTAGATATGTATTTCCCTCGCGACCAACGGCTGTTCCTCCATCTGCTCGTTGGATATATCGTGCCCGTGTCAAGGCGTGTTGGCTTTGCTGCACTCGGGCATATCAAACCATTCCATGACACTCTGCAGGCAGCCCATCCGGAAGATGGTGGACGTTCATTTCTCGTAGTCCCTGGTATCTGGCATGCCGAAGATAATACAGTTATCCACGTAGAGGGGTGTGGGTCGCCAAGTTGTCGTCACACTCATACGTGAATATACACGGGTCTGATGCCGTTGTTGTGAATGCCATGCCTAATAAGGCTGGGTCGAAGGATGGGTCGATAGCCCCATACCGTAGGGCGAGCGACTGAGTCAGCCCATATTGGCCGCGCTTGAGCTTCCTCACCATGGATGCGCCAGTCTTGTAGTCTGTCTCCTCTTGTCCGGGAGCCATCTTGACGTTGACCTCGCCCTTCACCGGGCTTTTCAACAAGGCGACTTGAACGTCTACTTGGTGGACGGGCCAGTCAGGTTGGCATGCGGTAGCTAGCACGATTCCCTGGCTCCCTGCGAGTACCAGGGTACCACGAATGGTTTTTCTGTAGCCGATGCCTGTTGCCTGTGAGTACGCTCGTACCACGACAGGTGTCTCGAACCGGGCGTTCACCTTTTGTTTCAAGAACAAACTCGAACATATGACTTTCTGGTCTTTTGGGACTCGGCCGATGGGCCCTAACTGGTAGTCGTTATGTTCCTTCAGGCTCACCATATCTGTTTTGATGGCCTCACCCCACTGTTGGCTATGCGGCCGTTTTGTAGTATCTTGAAAGGAGGTGGGAATTTATTGTATTCTTCCCATTGCTCCTGTTTCTGTACGCCGCTGTCAAACGTGTTCTATGTAACCACGGGCCTATACCATGGGTCGTCAAGGAGGAGAGTAGTAGATGATGTACTCGTACCACCACGTTACCAAATATACACACACAAGTAGAGCCAGTACCTGTCGTCAAAGGTCCATCATGAACACCACACAGGAGTGAGCCGTACCTTTCTGTCACGCTCCACTCTCACATATATACGAGTAGTATCTTATCATCAAAGCCCGGGTCGTATCGTTATCATCATCGACTGCCTCTCGGGGCAGCTCCATCTCTCCATCAACGAGGCATACTAAATAATGCCCCGATACATAATACGAAACCCCACAATACATGAAACCCCCAAGACCGGAAAACCTGTTGTATCAAGCTACCGCATACCACGAACAGCCCCCCTATTCGGTGCGCTATACGATAGGCCCCGAATAACTTATCACCAATTGCCAGGTAAAACGGCAAGTCCCAAATTCTATAATAGATCATCGCCAAGGTAAAACGGCAACCCCCTTTTCCATCCTTCATCATTGCCAAGGTAAAACGGCAATCACGATACCAAATCTCTCAGTCTTGATTCCTGTATATATCTCCTAATCTATAGCGAGACAGTAACTACGGGAAGGGGAAAACCCAACAAACGTGAGTATGCTGGTAAAACCTTCAAACAAAATCAATAACACCGTCTTCACATAGATACCGCACGCCCGATAACATCGGCCCGCCTGTTGTGTACTCTGTAAGAGCACAACAACAGAACATCTCTGATATAGAACACCTCAAATCAAATCATAGCAGCCCCTCTGCTTGACACTCCCCTCGGACGTATACAAGAAGATAACAATCCGCATCTGAATCCAAAAGTACTATAGGTATCAGTAATTGGTTCCCCTGTACGTTGTGCGCAATTAACCAATAGCCAAAGCGTACTACACGATTCATCAAGACCCTCGGCATACTCTATTGGCGTATCAATCTTATTCAACGTATGGGTACCTCCCAACAAAGTTTCTCCATTTCCTTAAGAACTCCTGACGTTGCACGTTAATTCTTCAAGTACTTTCCAAAACATTCCATGCACATCGAAAACTCCTACTCTTATCCCCCAAAACCAAATGCCCCAAAACCCCCAGAAAAACAAACAAACAAACGAACCAGTGGATGAACTAACAACATGTTCATCACAGAGTCACGGTCAAGCGAAACGTCTCAGCATGCAACGCTTTGATGAGAAAGTCGGCATGCTTCTCTGCCGACCGTACGTGTTAATCTCAAACTACCCGTTAGACACATGCTCTAGACATCTACGTCCTATAATCAAACCATACACAGACACCAGCGCACATAACAGCTCCACCAGAGACAGACCTCCGGTCAATAGCCTTGCGTGCATAGTCCGCATGCACGTATGATATCACCCGACTCCACGATCTGCGATGGAAAGTCCTCGTCGTGTTACCGAGTACAGCTACTATCTCCCCCCTGCTCGGTAGACGACAAAACATTCATCGCATGGTTGATAGTAAAATGATGCGATGTCATTGTGACTCTATAATCCCTCAACCATAAAATCAAAACCAAACTCAAGTCCAAACCCACAAACCAGAAAAATCAGCGATCTATATCAAATAAGCGCCGCAGACAACGAAACAAACAGAACGTCGTTGTCGTTGTATGCTTTCACTCACGTACAAGACTGCTCGGTCCAGCGTTATAATTCAACTATCCTCCTACCAAAAACAAGCATTTAGGCCCTCGATATACCAGGTAAAGCATCGTCTCTCAATCATACCCCAGGTCATGATAAATGGACTGCCATAACCGAGATACGTGACAATGTACAGCTGTTGATGCTGTTATTTTATAGTATTCTGACATCGTACTTCAGAGGTCGTAGTACGCAATTCAGAATGCCAAATATCAGATACCAGTATACCAGGTACATCTCACTATACTCGTATATCCAATGCAAACATTTTACAATCCAAGCGTCATAAATATTTCGGCTCGTCAATTCCTACTGAAACAAAACGATCCAAAAACATTTAATCTACTGTGGGCCATTGCTACTAAGCGACCCCAACCCCACGCGCTCAACCCCCGTCTCCTGCTCCCTACCCCACGGACTCGACGCTTGTCTTCCACCGCGGCTCAACGTCACCGCGGCATGGACTACATCTCATAAATCCGCAGAGTTAGGGTGCATTTTGACTCGTTGAGCAAAGAGTGCATCGGGTGGTTAGTTTCAGCGCCAGGAACCAAGTCAAATCGTTAGATAACGAACCACATCATTATGCACTATGTCTGTGGGTAGAATCATGCCATCAACCCCCCCTCGTGATTCTTCGCAACACAACAACAGTGACAAAAACAACGTCAGTACCGATTTATGGTTGCTCCTTCTTCTCCATGACCACAAAAAGTAACTTTTACCATTACACCGTATCAGCACTTATTTTCACACATAAATATCATGTACTGCTGTAGAATCAAGCTTCAATCAGCAGTAAGGTTCCAACGCATTGATCATGCATTTAAGAATCAAGCCAAAATTTGCAGTAGTCTTCCAACACATTATATAACATGCGATGAAAAATCAAGGCAATAGTCAGCAGTAATTTTTCCTACGCAATAATATCATGCGCTGTAAAACCAAGCCAGAACCAGCAGTAATTTTCCAACACATTAAATATCATGTACTTGAGAATCAAGCTGGCAACCCACCCCCTGTTATGCTTCAAGCAACACACAGCAGTACGGGTATCATGCATCCACGTATACATATAAAACGGTATACCAGTACACAGCAGCAGTCTAACAAATCATGCACTGCTGCTGTAGAATCAAACAATCAGAAATTATCATACACTGCTGCTTGCTGTATAATCAGTCCATCACAAACTGGTTCCATACAGCAGTGCACTTTGTCTGTAGAATCATGGCATCACAACCCCCCCCCGTGATTCCAACAGCAAGAAACACAAAATATAGCTGTGCTCCATCATACCAGGGTACAATCACACAACTACAGCAGTCGCACACATACCAGCCAATGGTTGACTTGCCGGGAACGTCCGCTCTCCTACCCAGTTCCCATCCAACCACACACATAGTTGCGATCCACCATGCCAGGGGTACAAGCTCACCACAACTACAGCAGTCCTGCTCAAATATGCCGGCCAAGACACAGAGAAGCACAAAAACAAAACAACAGACCAAGGAAATCCAGTCCACTGAATCAACCAACAAGAAAGTTGGCCAGACTGGAAAATATAACATGCCTGCTTCCCTGGATCAAATGGAAAAGATCGCGCCCCGCTGCCGCAGATGCTGCTGCTGCTGCTCCCCTCTTCCACGAGCTCCACCTCTGGCCGTCTGCCGTCAACCCCCCCCCCAAGCCCACCCCGTTCCTCTGGTTTCCCTGGGTCGAAGGGGTACGAGCCACTCTGGCCCAAACCAATCTGCGGCACTCCGCCACCGTCCCCACCGAGCTCCACCTCAGGCAAAGCAACACAAAGCTCCACCACCTTAGCCTGAGCACCACCAAGCCCCACCACCTTAGGCCCAGCCACTCCAAGTTCCACCACCGCAGCCTCAGAACCGAGCTCCTTCTCCTCAGCCTCGGGCTGCTGCTGTACGGCATCAGCGAGCTTCCCCAGCTCAGGCTCAGGCTGCTGCTGTACAGACGCCGCTACCAGCGCACGCGTACCACCGAGCTCGTGCGCCTCGGACGCAGTCACACCAAGCTCGTCGAAGCTCCGGTACGGAACACCAATTCCTCCAGCTCGTCGCTTGGCGGACTGCAACCTCTCCCACCAGGCTTGCTTCTGCAGGAAGGTACGCGGTCGAGGTCCATGATACATGTTCCACAGCTCCTCGCGCGCAGCCGCTCTACGGGCATCCCTTTCCTTGTTGACGACATCCAGCTCCAACATCAGGTCCTTCATCATCTGCTGCCGAAGCAGTTCGCTCTCCCCTGGCATAGCACTACCCCTCCTAGTCGTCGACCTCGGCACTACTGCCAGCTGTACCTGCGGCTGCTGGAGCGCCGGCGTTCCAGCCTGCGGCACGTTGCTGTACTCCGGCGCGTAGACGATAGTGGGCTGGGCAGTGCACTGCCTGGCCATGTGACCATAGGCCAGGAACCCATCGCACACGCTGTTTGGTGCAAAACAAATCGCTGCCTCATGCCCTCGAGCCCCACAGCGTTCGCACGTGTAGAAACCGCTCATAGACGCTCCTGGAGGTGGAGGGGACTCGGGCTGGTACCAGCCGTTTCCGGCGTTACGAGTCCAACCAGTGCCCCCCGGCCTTTGCTGGTGCTGATGCTGCAGCTGAGGTGGGTGTTTCTGCTGGTAACTGTGACCTCCACCCCAATGCCGCTGTTGTTGCCGCTGATCCGGCCAGGCGCCTCCATACTGCTGCTGCTGCTGCTGCTGCTGCTGTGGCCCTGCGCCTTCACACTGCCGCTGCTGCTGCTGTTGCTGCTGCTGCTGCTGCCCGGCGCCCTCAAAATAAACGACCATCTCCATAGTCAGTCCTCCCCGATACTACTCGCCCCTGTAACACAGTATAGCGCTCCAGCGGCCTCCGGGCCCGGAGAAATTCGATAATCGTGTTTCTGTACGCCGCTGTCAAACGTGTTCTATGTAACCACGGGCCTATACCATGGGTCGTCAAGGAGGAGAGTAGTAGATGATGTACTCGTACCACCACGTTACCAAATATACACACACAAGTAGAGCCAGTACCTGTTGTCAAAGGCCCATCATGAACACCACACAGGAGTGAGCCGTACCTTTCTGTCACGCTCCATTCTCACATGTATACGGGCAGTATCTTATAATCAAAGCCCGGGTCGTATCGTTATCATCATCGACTGCCTCTCGGTGCAGCTCCATCTTTCCATCAACGAGGCATACTAAATAATGCCCCGATACATAATACGAAACCCCACAATACATGAAACCCCCAAGACCGGAAAACCTGTTGTATCAAGCTACCGCATACCACGAACAGCTCCCATCAAGAAACCCTGGTAGTCTGGGCCGCTAGCGGCAGGATCAGACACCTGGAATGAATAAATCTGTTCTTCCTCATACTGACAGTCTATCCATAACTCCGTCGTGTACGCGAACATGCTGGCCGGTCGGGCTAGCCCGTCGTAGCTGCAGCCCATTGAGAGCTCCTTCTCATACGAACGCTTGCGCTTTCGGTCCCCTCGTTGTTGGGGTTGGCACGTGTACCTAAGCGAGTCCCAAAACTGACGCGAGGAGCGAGCCCGAGAGACGGAGCAGGTCCGTCCGCAGTTGATGTCCCGCCTTCTTCCGGGGAGCGTGTTTGGGCCGCGTTTTCACGTAGTATGCCCTTGATCTCCTCGAGCAACCTCTGGACGCCGTCGCTTAAGGTTCCCCTGGACAGACCGATCCTGACGGCCCCCAAGAATGAATTGTAGTCCATGACGTCGTTGGTGCAGGCGCGCTCGGCTAGCCCGTCACGGTGTCTCCCGCCTTCTTGCCGGACGCCCGTCGGAGATTCGGAGAACTTCGTCGATTCGCCAAACGTTTCGCTTGCAGGACGCACGAGGCTGACGGGCGTTCGTGTTTCCACCGGGCGCATTTTTGAGGAGCCGAAACGCATGCCAGTGTCGGGGGCACCAGCCAAGGCGAAAGGCGACGGAGGTTCGCCGCCATGTTAGTCCAACAGAAATAGGTCTTCCAAGAGACTGTGCATGAGTGCGTTGAGCTACGAAGAGTACTGCTGGCCGTGAACGTCGTGCACGCAGCCGCCACTGTTGTGTCTATCGCTTGTGTAATCTCGGCGACTATCATACAAGGTATGGCTTGATTGAGGGTAACTTCGCATGTTGAGTGGCAGGAGGAAGATCGGGGGTCCTTGCGTGACGTGTTCGAGCGTGACGGGGGTTCTGCCACGGCCGTAACGGCCATTTCGATATTTCCAGCGTCGGTGTGCATCGCCGTCATCACGAAGTGGTCATAGGCTTGGGCTCAAGCCGCTACTGGCAGCATCAAGCACGTGACGTTCACTGGTTGAACGAAGACGAGTCGTCGCGGAATATTCAATGTCGATATTGGCGTCCTCAAAGCGCTGGCACGAGCAGATCTCCGGAGAAGAACGTACCGAAACGATGGAGCACTGGCCAAATTAATAGGAGCACTGATGACAAGAAAGTCATTCCAGTGAAGCTCGCCAAGAGTCCAGCTATTGTACGGCGTGGTCGACAGGTTACCCGCCTAGGCGGGGGGCGATCTTCATGCCAATGGCATTACCGCGCTAGCTACACCACGACCGAGACAGCAGCAAAGGCGCGCTATCCTGGGGCCGGTTGTGAGTCGTTGCCCAAGGCCCTGCAGAGGAACGAAATCCTGCCAGAACTACAGGCGATACCATAATAGATACGTTATATATCAATGCAGGGTGTCCAAGTATAAAATGTCACGCCGTATGCCAGCCAACGTCGTAGACGATACCAAACATACCGGTTATAACAGGTCAACCTTCCCTGAGGTTGTGCGCCATCCAAGACAACGTCCCACGGTGAGGAACGCAACCCCAAATAACCGTTATCACCAAAACGCATTGAAACATCGGTTGAACCGAACTGGACCAACGTCGTAAGATGTGTCTCCGTACTCGACAGACCGAATGCAGTGACCATGGGCAATTGATTCGAGCAATGGTTGACGACCAACCGATTCGCACGATATTCGGCCTCGAGTAGAGCGGGTGGTCCAAACTCGGCAGCGTTTCCGCTGGTGTCCTGCCGATGGCGTGCAGCAGTCGACGATTCTGGCAGCACACGGTTGCCATTGAGTAAGGGCGCACTAAAGGATTCAACGGACGAATCAACCCCCGCCATCCAGTCAAAGTATCGACTATCTGGGATGGCCGAGGTACCCTGGACGTCGTCGACGTCGACGTCGATGTGGCTCCCCTCCGACGAGCTATATAGCACACTCTAGCTTGAACCACAGCTTGACGTTTTTGACGCCGGCGAGTCAGGTGCAGCGTCGGCAAAATCTTGCGCTGCGGTGCTGCTTGACAGTGCAAGGAATGCCCACATAAATATGCGGAGAGGTCTATGTAGATGGTTAGGGCGGAGTCTTTGATGGTTCCAGCACACGAGTCCGGTGGAAAACGGCACTGCTAGCGCGCGCGCGTCGGGGTTGCCGCGGCTAGAGTAGTATCTGCGCTATGCTTGTCCGCCCCCTCGGCCGCGGAACCTGTTTCGCGGGCGACCACCGCCACGGTACGGTGTCCGTCGTTTCCTGCACTACTTCCACAGAAGCCACGCCCCTAGTATCAATCGTGCCTGTTCGCGGTAAGTCGCGGCTGTCTGAGTGACCAGACGGCGGCGGGCACTTCGGATCCTCTTTTTCTGTCGCGCGGCATTCTCCGACTTCGGCAAATTAGCCCCTTTCTGATATGTGGCATACGTGAGCCAACATAATCCACCGAGACTATAGGTCACCTGTGTGAGGTGTTGGAAGTACGCAAGCCCTTGTACCTTTCGCCTCGGGTTAGGGTGACCCAAACGAGCGGGAATTACCGCAGTTGTAGTAATTTTTTATCCCCCTCAACTCCAGTTACAGTACATGACATTTAGAAAACGATTCCTCGCCGGGGGTGAGGATCATGAAAGAAAGACAAACTAGTACGCATATGTTTCGCATGCATCGGACGACGGAAGCAGGGCTGCACGCCGGCCGGGGCCATCGGACCCGAACACGACGACGACCAACTGTTGGCGATGCGGACGAACCCTAGCGAAGCCAAGGATGTATGGGTTGAAATTCGATCCACTTCGACCAACAGCAAGCCTCGGAACCGTTCGTTAATGGCCTCGAGTATACTGCGGGGCTGTGCAGGTTACGGCGGTGGCGCGATCTGCCTCTACTCTCACGGCCGCCACGTTGCTTTCGTCCGCTGCGGTACTGGTTAAACACCTGACGTTGATTTTCGCGGCACCGGTCCGCTTCATAAACCTGGCACGACAGAGGCATGGCCGATGCGTCTCTGTGCAGCATCGCCCCCTGGACCGCGTTGACGACCGCTAATGCGATGTCATCCTCGAACTTATTTTGACGGCGAAAGGCCTGCGCGAAGACGAAGCCGTGGAGGTTGAACTCTTTGACGGGAGTCCCTGGTAAGTTGCGTTAACATATCAATGGAGGCAACTGGTATTTAGATCGACGGGAATCCTGCTTGCAAATGTCAGCCGGTAAAGGCCATGTTAATGGGGGCGAATTTCGATACAATACGGCCTCCGGCGTCATCAACGTAGAGGTAACGGCTGCTGTACAACGCCTTTCCGGAAACGTCGGTAGGGGTGCTTACTCCGAAGGTGTTGGCTTCAGGTCCTCAAGGGTGCGGAGGTGAGATAGCTGGACTGATTATGAGCTGGTGTTCGCCGCGCAGGAGGTAGGGTTGCCAGACGCGATGCGTTTCCGCGACAGTGGCGCCCGCGGGGTTCAGTGGGCTCCCTGTGCATCTGAATAAATCTGTATCACCACGGCAAGGATATACCAGGTATACAACTTTGAGCAACGAATGGGTGGGCGCCGACCTTTGGCATGCGATCGAACGGCCAGGGGCATGTTGAAGGTTGGCATCCACCCCAACCGTGGTACGCCACAGCGTGGGAGGCGAAAACTCAGCATCATCTAGCGAAAACTGTATACTCGCAGTTTGATAGGAGTTGGCGGGCACGACGAAGGTACGGTGAGTGAATGGGGCTTTGCTCTGTGGGCGGGGGCTAAAGACAAGCAGGCCGGACCTGAAGTTTCGTCTTGGAAAATGCCGGTAACGCGGTCGCGTCATAGCCCACGAGTCATAAAGCAAATTCGAAGACCAACTGAAGGTTATTGGGCATTTCTAGGGGGAAGCCAGGTCAAGTAGGGTGCTAGACATGGCATGCAAAGCGTCGGCTGAATTTCCCACAGCCGTCATTGTCGTCAAACATGTCGGGAACACATGGCGGTTAACGCGTTTTTTATCCGCCTGTGAATTCCCGGCTTGGCTGGTACGTGAAAGCACGTTGGCACAGCCTGCGGCGACGGTTCTCACGAAAGTTGTGCTTCATGGGCAACGCTCGAGGTATCGTTGACAAGACACAGTGCTGTCACAGCGGTAACACAGCGGCATAAGGATATACCTGGTACCAGGTATGGCATAATGGCGACAGACGCACGGCCAGCATCACCCTACCATCATCAGAATCATCCGCATCGTCCTCTGAGTCATCGTCATCAGTATCATCATCATCATCATCATCATCATCATCATCATCACCACCATGATTTTTACCACTCACTTTAATCACCTCCGCCATCATCGATCCCTTTGGCGCGCACAACCATCCGGCCCATGAGTGACAGCGTCACTGGCGTCGGGGACACATCAAACCTCTGGATGTACCACGGCTTCATCTTGAATATGCCGAGAGCGGCGCGGTGACGTTCCTGCTGCTTCATCTCATGGGGAACCAAGGTGAGCTTCCCTGCTGGAGAGACATGTGTGATGATGACACTGCAATAAACTAAACCCCTACACGGCCGAGACGCTCGACGTCCGATCCTGAGTAGCTATTGTATGTCTATGGTGATGTCGGAGGGACAAATCCCCGACATGGTCAGCAAAGCACTGCTACACCATTCGAGGGACATGTTTGATGGTATTATCTACACGTAGGTGTGTGTATAGTACACGCCAAGTACAGCGTAGAGGAGGATAACGAGATCGGGTTTACTAGCGGGGTTTCATACCTTGTGCAATATACTTCATACTGTCTACACCACAAAAATCAACACTAGGAAAAATGCTCCGTACAACGAGCGACAGCCGAGCAATGTAGCAAAGCCCGAAAACTCTGTTTGAAAATTGTTCAGTAGCGGGACAAACTACAGTAGGCGCAGGGGCGTAAAAAAAAGAGGGAAAACGACACCACACACGTAGGAAGGTCATAATGAAAAACAAACCGGATCGCTGTGATCACAGGACGAAATGAGCGAAAACCATTTTATTCCGTTTTTTGTTCCAATTTTTTAACTTGGTTTTAGAGACCCCCCCCTATTTTGTTTCGCTGGTGGGGGGGGGTGTACGCATGTCATGCACGGTCGTAGTCATATGACCATAGACCCTCGCATCCCTACAATGCCGGGACGGAGCACGTTGGGTTTTCACCAACCAGGCAGACATTGCTTGCACCAAGTGCGAAGCGCCGTGAGGGATTGGGCGAGTCGCATGGAGGGTGAGCTGCATCCTGCTAAGAACTGCCTCTGAGGCGGACTTGCTTATGGACGACAGCTTCAATGAGTTAATTTAATTTCTGGTGTGGCCACTTCCGGAGACAGCAATGGGTTTTACTATGTAACTGCCTCGGGGGGGGGGGGTGTAATAAAAAAAAACTTGACTAATTGTTCTCTGGGATCACAACGGTCCGGTTTCTTCCCTTCAATATAGGGGGGGGGGTGTGGGGTATCTGGGATTCAGATCCGCGCATACACTCGGTAGGCGCAGAAATTCGGTCCGATTCATTCTCCTATATAACGTCAGCACAGAAACGGTCATGTCTCGAGTTTCTTCGGCCGCTGTTGTTGCCGCTTACTGTTAATATAACAAGTATATGAATTTTCACACTTGATTCCTGCGTAATGGTGATGTTGCTGCTAGTGATGTTGTCGTTGTTGTTGCGGTTCTCCTACAAAAACATAGCCGTCATCCAGTCCAGATGGCCACAAAAAAGAGGTTCCACCAACTTTGGGTGACATATCAAAATCGGGGAGAAAAATAGAATAGACTATCGCGGTAAGAAAAGGAATATCATTTCAAAGTGTGAAAACGACATTCTCGTGTAGTCTACAGGACAAGTTATGTATCGTATAAATGCCATCCATTTGATGCGCCGACAAGAGCCATTGCGGGGGGTACAAGTAAAATATACTCCCAGGTATGGCGTTCAAAGTAACAGCTAGAGCTTGTCAGGGCGTGTCTTAACTCCATTCGATAGCTTGGAATGGCTGAAGCGGAAACGAGACTATTCGCGTTCGTTCGTTCCATTCCATGCTGTTTTTGCCCTTTGTGTCCGATCGTTTTTTTAAGCACCCGATCCTGCAACAGGCTGCAACAGAAAGTATCCCATGAAATTTGCCTCGGGACTGTGCGGCTGGACTCTTAGGACAGGGGTACCGTCGCGTAGGCAGCGAGTGCTCCTGGTACAGAGGATAGCTTCACACGCAAATAAAGCGCCTGACATGCCTCAGACCAAGCAGTGCTAGCCGTCCAAGTGGCACCCTCGGGACAAATCTAGAAGTTATGATATCGCCGTCGCGGCTCGACGATGTATCCTGGTGCTTCTGTGAACATCGGTCCAGCGTTTTCGCTATATATCTATCGCCACAGTCTCGTTCGCCACCCGAATTGTTCCCTCGTGAGCCTCCTGTACAGGCCATGGCCGTATCGCGTGGCTCCTACCACAGGCGAGACCTGTGGCGTCTGCACGTGCTCCATCCCGTGCTCCCATGGCATCTCATTTCTCCTCATGCCCTCGCGGGCCTTCCAGCAAATGTCGCAACCAGTTGCAAAACTTCCAGCACCAATCAACTGCCGTAAACCTCGTTCCAAGTGGGCCGTTCGGTTCTGCTGAACAAGGATTACTGTTTTGACACATACGCTTCCTCTTTACAAATTTACGGACAGCTTGGAACGCTTGAAATCTGTTCGCGTGGTGTTTTGCTCAATATCCAATCAGTACCACTTTTTCAGGCAAATAATTTTACGTTCGTTCCGTTCCAATGCCCGCGAAGTGAAGTTAAGACACGCCCTCATTGTGTCGACGACGAGTTAGCCCACAGCAGCGCTGTACTACAGTAGTGCAAAACACGAGGACTTGTTAACTCGCGATCTACGTTAGTCCTTAGTGTCAAGAATAGCAGCTAGATCCCATGAGTACTTCGCTATTAACAAAAAAACACCCCACAGCGACGCCATGCTAGTACAACATCTGCGGATCGATCTACCAGCGCGCAATCTAGTTTTTGCCAATGTATTCGAGGTGTGCCTTATTTACTGGTAGGTCCGTTTGCCTCTAGATATCAGGTAGTATGATATACTACATACCAGGTCGACAAAAAAAATCATACTCGTCCGATCAATCTACCCGAAACTATCTAAAATACAACGTTAAAATGTTGCACACGCCGCCTTTACACTATTAATACAACACTCCACATGAATCGACTTGAAGCCGGATCGCTTCAAGCACTCTAATTATACACCAACAGCATTCAAACAAGCGTAGTACCCCTGGCTACACATCTCTCGCGCTTGGCAACGGAAACAGAGTTGTAGGTAGCCGGCTTAAAATACATGTATCAATTTATCACACGCGGTTCACGCCTTCAACCACCGGAAAAGGGAAGCAACACAATTTCGTCATGACGAAAACGCCTGACCAGCGCTTGTGAAACCTAGCAAAACAAAAGCAGAATATCCTGCCGCGTGACCGCATACAACTTGGACCGTGGGCGTGCGTGACAGGGCCAGGATCAGGCTTCACTACTTGTGTTTCCACAGGGAGGAGACCCTGAAATACGAACAGCACGCTTACATTTTTCCCTTACAACGCTCACCGGGTTTTCAGAAATATACGTACGCCAGTTCGCCGCACAAACAGAAAGCGGGGGAAACAGTCGCACACTCCGGCAGCCTCCGACCAAGAACAATAAAGTATAACTCGTAGAGCTTGACACCTTCGGCGATAAGATTCGATCGAGCGCCGACAATACGTTTCACTTCGTGCAGACATGTTACAGTAAAATAGTTCCGGTTACTCGTTGCACGAGCTTCATGCCGCTCGGATAAGTTTCCACACCTCAACTTTATTGCTAACTCCATTGCTGCCCAATCGAGCAATAATGTACTCGCACAACTAACCAAATACATCACAACAGTACAAACGGTAGCAGTGCACGACACGACGGCGCAATACTTGTTTGCACCTCTACTTCATCTTCGAAAGCCGGTCCCGCAAAGGTCCGTCTAGTCTGTCCTAACGGTCGTCGACAAAATATATATATGCGTACGAAAGTCAAAACTTGTCGATAAAATCCGGGTTGCTGTTTGTTGTGCCCCTCCTTGGCATCAAGCAGAGAGGGACAGCTTCGTTCCAATCGCAATAAAAAACGTGGGACAACTCACTTGCCTTCAAGTTCTATCCGAGCTCGGAACCAACACTTTCCTTGCGCCGGGCTAAATTTTCAACTTACATCGTGAAATATCACGTACGGCTTCTCCCCAAACAACGACCAAATATGGACTAGATTGTCCCAAACCACACGCCTATAACCAACATACTACACATATCACAAGTCAGGAGCAGGCACCTATATACCACACAGCATTCCCAAAACATCGACATCATATCAGGCCCTTATATCACCACACCTATAAAAACATCGACGCAATGTATACAACGTTATGCAAAAACGCACACAATCAGAGCAAGGGAGGTGCGACAACACGCCGCCATCCAAACGCGTAATTATCGCGGTCAGCAGGTAGGAGTGAACGCCGGGTCCGACGTGTCGTCAAAGCAAGCCTCCTCGGTGACCTTCAGGTCGACGTCCTCCAGGCCAGTGTTACCCGACATGACGGTTCCCGTGCTGTTCTGGAAACGGATCTTGGTGAGGTCTTCGAATGTGTTGTCGATTAATTCGGTGCCGTCTGCCGATAAGAGTTTGATGCTCTCTGGACCGCCGATGATGGTGTTACCCGTGATGGCGTTGTCCTTCATCCTGCCGGATTCCACCACCCACGGATCATCAGACCCCTCGTATGTGTATACGTTGTACCTGAGGAGACGGGAAAGGATCACGATTTATGGACTGGAAATGTTCGCGATTTAACGACGGGTGAATCGAGCACGATTGAAGCACGGTAAACAATTGCGCTTCAAGGATGCGGAAGCATCACTATTGACGGACGGGGAACGACATCTATTTAAGGACGGGAGACGATCGCGATTTAACAACAGGTGAATCGAGCACGATTGTTAGGACGTTGAATAATCGAGATTCAAGGGCGGGGAAATAACACGATTTAGGGACGGGAAACTATCACTATGTAGGGACAATAGTTATATACAAGCACAACTTCGGCACGAACGGTACAATCGGTGGCCCGAGTCGGCATTGTCGGGTGAAATCTTGAGTGTTTTAACACCGAAAGAAAACAAGGCTCAAGATCAATAAAATGGGCGACGCGATCCGATCCATGTATATACAAACCTCGCCGACAGAGCGCAACCCGTCGCATCGAGCGATTTTGAGCAAACACGATAGGGTTAGCGCAATACCGTGGCAAGAAAAGTATTGTAACGATTACGAGCATTGGGTAACTCGTCAGATGAAGATACCCCCGTCAGTCAGAGCACATTTCGCAAAAACCGTGATGCTCTTATAGTAGCACGTCTTCGCTGCGTAGTATATACCTGGTGGAGCCACTGATGAGGTTGTCGGAGAAAACGTTGTCGGCGCATCCCACGGACATTCTGATGCCGTACTTGTTGTTCTCGAAGGTGTTGTCGGAGACATCAGCGTTGAAACTCTCCATCATCGCCATGCCGGCATCGCCATTGTCGTGGACGTAGTTTCCTTGAGTGGAATGCAAAAACGCAAGTCAAGACGCTGGTGATATTTGATTGAAAATACGCTTTGGCGCGGCCGTATTAGGTGACACCAAAACGTATCGGGATGCCAAACGCACAACGTGGGCGTAGTCTCCTTGAGTTGGATGCAAAAACGCAAAGTCCAGACGCTGGTGATGTATTGAATACGCTTGGCGCGGCCGTATGGCGCGACACTAAAACATCGGGCGCCAAACGCCAATACCTCGGGGGGGCACCAAAACCGAGTTTGCGCGACAGTGGGCGTTTTTTTGTTCGTCGTTTGGATGGTCGACAAAAATGCGCCACAAGGATTCTTGGCACGGATCTACAATATTTGAATGTTTCGCGTTGGTGTCGCGGCATGTCGCGACACGTGCCGCGGCATTTCGCGACATGCAGCGACACGGAGGGTTTGGGTTAGCCACACTCGGCCCACCAGCGTCCGTGGCGTGTCGCGATACGTGCCACGAAAACGTCAAACACGAACCCACGGGCATGCAGTACCCGCAAGCAGGTTAGTTGCAGACTATGGCTGCAGGCCTCAAAATGGGAGACTGGACGAGAGCGGCATTCCACTTCTCACCCGGATGGGCACATCCCCAAGGAACTTTTCCTCAACTATCCTTCTCCCCTCCGACCACTGCAGTAGTTCTAGATATGCACGACGTCTCGGCCGACCGCGTTGGCTGTGTTTGGGATCGTTTGGTGTCGAGACGCCCTCGTTCGCACCTGCTCTGGGAATGTGAAGAAGGGTGCTAAACTTGAGTGTCCTATATACAAGTTTTATTTCTCACCCTTGACAGTGGCGTCGTCGCCGCTTCTGTGTAGGAATATGCCGACTGATTTCTCGTCGCCGCCGTACACCTCGTTTCCCTGACCATCGATCGGCACGAACAGAAACTTACAGTGTTAGCTGTATATGTTCGTCCAAGGGAAGCGGAACGTAAGCAGGGGTCATCAACCACCAGACTGGTGGACACAAATTAATGCCAAAAACACTGCGTTCTATCCGTACAGGGCTACAGCAGTAGTTACAGTAGTGTCTCGAGCATTGTGCTCTTTGCACGGGATTCAACAATGTATCGTGACACAGCGAGATATATCCCGCACACCCTAAAAGTACAGTTTTGGCGAAGCAAATGAAGGTGTGACGGCAGTAGGTGGAGGAAAACGTGCCTGTACGTTACCTCCGGGATCTGAGATCCAAAACGGGGGGAGCTGGAGGAACAGGGTGAATACGTTAGATGGGATGAATGGTCACATGTACTGCTGTAGCAAGTAAGCCCGACATGATTTTTGACGCAGATGTAAAGGGGTTAGCGCACGTATGTCTTGTCGGCAAGTTACCGTATTCAAGGGGTGATTTTCAATCAAATCTGCCAATGGCGTTGTCGTGGTGGTCGTTGCAAAGGCTGCGGCTGATGGATCCTAAACACAACACAACCGTTATAGCTATATGGCAACAGCACAACAACGTACTGCTGTATGTACAAGCATTCGCCAGTACCAGTATTAGTAGTATCACGTACATCATATTTGGAAGGCAGTAATGGGGGTACTGGATCACACCGGGTATCGATCGGGGATTTGACACTGCGTTACTCGGCTATACCTGCCTTGGTAAGATATTTTAGGCCGACACAGTGAGTACAGGCCGTACGCGGTATTATCGAGGTCTAATGCTGCGAGTACTGGGCTAACGGTGTACGAGTTTCTGGGGATTTTCCAAGGCGTGATACTGCGAGAAATGGGTTATACGACTGTATTCACAAGTACGTCTAGGCTCTTTGCTACTGCAAGTCCTGGGCTCTATACAAAATTCCAGGCTCTTCGTATTATACACTATGTACAGCGAGTACTGGGGCATACTCGGTTGTTTTGAATGCTGTGGTGCTACTGTACTGATGGGTCAGTACGGCGAACCTTAAGGTATACCAGGTGCCGGTATTGCTCTGGACAGTACATTGGAAATACACCCAGTATCCAGTACCAGATACCTGGTACCTCGAAGCGAATATACCGTTATGACCTACTAAAGTTGGACACCAATCACAAGGACATGCTTTAATTGACGCATACCTGGATGGACACTCCGTTGCAGCGCTTGGAGGCGGTGATGCCGTGGTTTCCGTTGTCGTAGACCTCGTTGTCGTGGATGGTCAGGAAGTCGCTGTCGTCGTGGGGGTCAAAGCCGTACGCCGTGTTGTCGTGCATCCTGTTCCTCCTCCAGTCCCCCTGCTGGTGGCCGTACGTGTACATCCCGAAATGGTTGTGGTGGATGTCCGAGTCGTAGATGTTGCCGTAGACGTTGACCTCGTCGAACACGTCGGGATTGCTCGAGTCCTTGCAGAACCCCCGCACCTGATAGGAATATACGATGTTCGGGTTGGTCAGCAGTTTTTGACGAAGCGGGGGTGGAAGGGCAGAATCCACGGAACGTTTCTAGACATTTCGAGGTTTCGTGGTAAGGTGGTGGCGTTTTTTTAGTTTGCCACCGATTCGAGAAAACGATCGGCGCGCACTGCTGTGTATTAAACGAATGTATCCATACAACCCCATCACTGAGCCCATCGGAGGCAATCAACCAAGAGCCAGCGTTATTCCGTTTGTCTCACCCTTAGCGGCAGCAGTGTGCCTCATTCAGCTACGACTCTCTTTGTCTCGGCTCGTCTACAGAAGCAATGGATATATTTCCCTCATCTATTCCCCATTCCTGGGGACAAAAAAAAAATGGAAGAAATCAGGACGAAGCATACTTAGTAAAATTTCTGGAAGATATTATGGTCGCTGGATTAAGCGTACAGCCTTCACCTCAAAATTCACATGTTCAGGGAGAGAGGTACAAAACCAACTCATGCGAAGAAAAACAAAAGCCCAACAAAAACGCAGATGAAACCCCTCCTCCCGCGGTATATATAGCATACCGCAAGCGTCCGTCCGTTCGTCCGTCCGCCCGATCTCTCTCATCCACTCCGTTCAGGTTTTATTTAGTGTTGGTGATGGGGTCCTGAGTAGATTGAAGGGTCTGCTCGAGCTCTACTGTTTTTTTCTGGCAGCATCATGTCATATCCCTTGGACGAAGTAGGTTTTTCTCATCGCGCAGTATTGGTCACGTTTTTCGGGTGAACGGACATACATACATCTGCTTTGAGCGTCTCATGCCTCGCACGGTAGAGGTGCACCGTGTTTTTTTTTTTGAAGGCTGGGGTCTACACGTCACCCAAAACGTGATTTTTAAATTTTATACGAAAAAAATCGTGCTCTGATACCCGACCCGATGAACAATAACACAGCACAATTATTATACAATGAACGATACTGCAACAACAACACCAGAATGAAAATTCCGACGATTTGTTTAGCACTGCACTGCACTGTACATGAACAAACATTTCAGTCAAATCCCGAGTGTTTAGTCCCCACACCGGTACTACTGCAGTACTCAGGAGGTTAAGGAGCCCGATTATTAAAAAAACTAAACAGTCAAAAAGTGCTAACTCTGCGACGTATCTTGGCACGCGTCTAAGGGTAGTACAGCAGTATGGGCCCGACAGCAAGGAACATGTATGTACGCGTAATCTGAGCCTGAGCAAGCCTTTACAATCTCAATATTTTGAAACTATCCTTGTTTGACCTTGCGTATTTATTTTGTGTGTGTTGCCTTCACATTTCATCCGTTATTTCTGCTCAACTACATTAGTACACCCAGTCAGTGTCTGTCCTCATTCCAAATCCTAGAGAGGTACAAAGTATGTGGTCACAGACTTGTGAGACAGAGAAAAACAAAAAAAATGAACGCAAAATCATGGGTCAAGCAAGTGAAATGCCGACGTACCGGGTACGAGAACACAACGACACGAGCCAAAAATGCAAATGAAACAGAAAAATGGGAACAAAAAGACAACAACAAATAAATAAAAAACGAATTATGAAATAAAGCATGTAGTCTATATATACTGGATATAGGATATAGTGTCAACTACAGCGTAACACTCGCCTGTGAACACATTTTTGTAATGCAATTTTCATGTCGTCCCTCAAAACGTGAGACTTTCGTTTTTGTCACGTTATTTCTTATTCGTGGGCCTGTGCCTACAGCAGTGCAGCACACCCAATAAGGCAATTTAAATGTTTTTACTCCGAGTGTTGCTTGTACTTGAGTTTAAGTACTGCTTACACTCCCAGTACTCGGAGTATATGGGCCTCCAGTACTGCTCATACTCCAAGTACTCTTTGAGTATTTTGGCCACCAGTACTCTAATACTCGGGAGTACGAAAATTACATGATACTCCGAGTATACTCGGAGTATCCGAGTATACTCGGAGTATACTCGGAGTATCGAGTATACTCGGACAATCTGTGTAAACTTGTGTGTGTGTGTCGTTTTTTCCATCCCATTTATTATAGGGCCGGGCACTGGCACAGTATGTACTGGCAGCAGTAATCTACTGGCAGTAGCAATCTACTGATTGACCCGGCCAGTATATTCGCCAGTATTTTTTTTTTACGCACGTCCAAGAAACACGCCATATTAAAGTACGGAAACTCACCAAATAAATGCGTTCCGGAAGGAGAGAGGAGACAGGAGAGACAGTATACTGCTGCACGCCAGTATACTTGATTTATTTTGACGAAAGCATGCTCGCTACTGGCTGAGTCAGCCAGTGCCCAGCCCTAATTTATTATCTTCGCCCTGTTATTCTCTCTCCCTCTATCGTAACTCAGATCCGGGGACACTAAGTAGTCACTAAGTAGGCTCTTCTCCCCCCTCCCCACCACGGTACGTGCCTTGAACTTCATCGCTAGAAGATTTCAGCACTTTCTTCCCTCGTCAACTCTCTTCGATTTGTGCTTACCCACGCAAATTGTGTGATGTATTGATTGGTCATCGGAACAGCAGTGTGCATTGGAGGGCTTTTTACGGCATCCGGGAAGAAACAACGACACACTCAACTACTCGTACGTACTACTACTACTGTACGTACTACATGCACCTGGATTGCTAGCAGGGTACGAGTACGTAGGTCTTGCCTGTCGTATACCAGATACAGTATGGCATTGCATTGCCTGCTCTCGTTACTGCACTGCGGCGTAGTATCTGTCGTAGTTTTGTGACCGCAGAAATAACTGGTACGTACCTACCTCTCTAGGATGAAGAATCGGCGCGGACACTGGGTGTGCTGGATGTCGATGGGTAGAAAGTAAGGTGAAACACACGCACTAATGCCCTGCTGGTTTTGAATATGGAGCAGAACACGGCGTCCGTGTGTCTCAAATCGCAATCGGCGGGGCTACAATATTCCATGTACCCGGCACCTGGCACGTATCAAGGTGCGTGGAGGAAAGTACGCACGTTAATATATAGTAGCCGGTCGCCCCGGTGGTCTAACTGGTAGCCACGAAGCCTGTAGGGCCGGATTTCGAGGGTTCGATTCTCCCCATGGAGGTTTTTATTCTCCAATGACACCGACTTGTCGAGAGCGCATTTTATAGCGTGGGTAAGCAAAAATCGGCGAGAGTTGACGAGGGAAGAAAGTGCTGAAATCTCCTCGCGATAAAAATGCAAGGCAAGGACCGTAGTGGGGGAGGATGGAGAGGAGCCTACTGCGTGACCCCGGATCTGAGTTACGACTAGGGACGGAGAAAGACGGGAGTGCGAAGATAATGAATGGGATGGTAAAAAAAAAAACAAAAAAAGTGCTGATGTTTGTGGTGCATGTCGTTGTTGGAACCTGTTGGAACCTTGACCAACCATTGGTCGGGAACCCCATTCTGATACGTACGTATATACATACATAGCCTACGTAAAAAGAAAAGGTCACCACCATCGCAGCACTTCTGATGCGAATAAACGGCATGGACACTCGACGGGTAAAAATAACACACACCAGAACGGCACATCGCTTCGCTACGTACGTATACGCTACATTCTTTGCAAAAATAAGTAAAAAACGGAATCAAGTGCTGAGAGCGCCTACGAAGAGTAGTACAGTAGTAGCGTGGGTAGGCAACATTCGATGCGAGTCGACGAGGGAAGAAAATGCTGAAGTCTTCTCGCGATAAAAATGCAAGGCAAGAACCGTAGTGGGGGAGGAGGGAGAAGAACCCACTTTGTGACCCGGGATCTGAGTCGCGACCAGGAAGGAGAGAGAAAGGAAGGGCGAAGATAATAAATGAGATGGGAAAAAAAAACAAGTTACGCTATTCCCTACACGCTTTTTTTCCTTATTTTTTCTCTTTCATGCACCTGGATTGCTAGCAGGGTAGGTCTTGCCTGTCGTATATGGCATTGCATTGTCTGCTCTGCTTACTGCACGGAGCGTAGTATCTCTGTCGTAGTTTTGTGACCACATAACTGGTACCTTTTTAGGATGAAGAATCGGCACGGACACTGGGTGTGCTGGATGTCGACGGGTGGAAAGGAAGGGTTAATGTGAAGAACACACACACACTGGCTACAAGCTACTTTTCAGCCCTCACCTTCCACGTGAGGCCGTAACTCTCGCCGTCGTGGAACCCTAGGTAGGCCATCTCGCTGTCCTCGATGTCCATCCGCGCCTCTCCCTTGTTGTTCTTGGCCCTGCCATCGCAGGTCTCGCTGTCGTCGAGGACCATCTCTGAGACGGCGCTGATATACGATCGGCCGTCGTCTTCGTTTTCATCAACGGCGTTTCTGTCGGTATCCCACGCGAACACCTGAGGAGCGGCGAAGAGAAGACTCGAGTGTGAGCTCCATGAATATAGACAGATGGGGGACATGACGAGAGTAGAGAGGTCCCGAACTTCAGCCAGGAAGCGTATTTCCGGCAACCACGGAATGATATACGTACGTACTGCTGGTGTGCGTGCTGCTGCTGTAATGTACATCGAACGTGATTCCGAGAAACACGAGGAAAGCGTGCCAGAGCAGGGAGTCAGGGGGTGTACAGCCAGTATATAGGCTACCACAAAGTCGTCGGCAGAACATGAACCTAGCTTTTATGGTATTTTTGCTGAGCTTCGCAGACCCAGTCGCAGACCCAGCTGTTTCCTGTCTAGAAACATGCTGCTCTGGGGACGTGACAATACTACTGCTCTGTTGTTGTTTTCACATTAAAAGCCGTGCCGGTCTCTCTATCCAGTACCTTCATATGTCTGTACTAATCCAACACTTGACGCGGTCGATTGCCGTGGTCGCAGGCTAACTTACCCTGTGCTCGGTAATATTTTGACCTGCTTTTTGCTTTCGCCACAAGTGTCTAGGGCGAGGCGATGATGTGGCGACTCTACTGTACGCAAAACGTGCCATTAATTCGACCTGGTATTTTGTACATCTAAACGAACCTTGGTGCTCAAGAAGTCCAGGCTTCCCCCGTAGGCGCGCAGGTTGATGTAGGCGTCACTCGTGCTCAACAGGCGAAGCTCGTTGGCGTCACCTCCGGCGGGGGTACCATGCACCTGATGATCCACGAAATATTGAGTGGCCGAGCAAAATGGGAGGATGCTTATTTTGGCCGTTTAGTTCGGGAAATATACGCTTCGACTCTTGGGTCGACTCCACTTTGGTGTATATCAAGTGCATATACATATACATATACATATATACGAAGTAAAACATTCTGACCTGCACCGCGGCCGACTTTTCGAGTAAGGGTACGTAGACATTTTGTGCTTCAGTAATTCAACAGTTGATGTACATATCATATGTATAATACGAGTACGAGTACTATTAATAGTAATACTACCAGGTATACGATATTGTATTCGTATTACAAATAGAGTTACTCATATACATACTATTTCGAATATCTTCTGGCCTCATGTTGCTTGCGGTTTTCCTTCGTGCTGTTCCTGAAAATTGGAAAGACAACTTGAATGCATAGACGCTTGACGCACACCGCTCGCTGTGCTTATTGTACAAACCGCATTACTACTCGTTGTATGCAACCCGCGTTGGTTTCTGAGTCAAGGTTGTTTGGTGTTAAACATTATGCCGTTCGACACAAAAAGACGCGCTGGACCAGCACGCACCTGCGCGCAGAGCGTTCTCCGCAAATCGTGATACTTCTATTCTACTGTAGTACATCACCTGTAGAGTAATGCCGTCTTCGACCCACAGGTGCTCCTTCAGAAGCCACGTTCCCGTCGCGCTGTCGCTCACGTTGCCACTGTCCGAGTCCACGGCGTACAATGGCGCGTCGCCGTCCAGCCATTCCCAGATATCGGTGAGCGTGATGCAGCCACCCCGAGTGCTGCCTTCACCGGACTCGACGTGCAGCCGCGCCGACCCCGGCGAGTATCGGAACGAGACCGTGGCGTTCGCATCGCACTCTGGTTTGGCGATGGCATCGTTCGGCGAAGCGGTGTCCGCGGCTGCGGCTGGCCAGGCCGCCAGAAGGCTCATGAAAACAACACCACCACCAGCAACCGTTCGAAGCATGGCCGCCACTACTGTAGGATATGCGATAGCTATCTTTCTGTTTTTTTTAGTTCACGTCACTGGCGGTGCGGCGGTGGGTATAAAGTCCCGGTATAGGTATTCGATGTTCTACGCGATCAGATTAAATATGTGTGTTAACTGGTGTGAATGGTGGGTGGGGTGCTGGTGGGGTGGGTTGGGTGGGTCGGTGGCGCAGCGAGATATTGGCAGGCGGGCTGAATCCGTCTCGCGGAGGGTTCTTCCGACAGGAAATCTCGTCGTGGCTGTCGACTGCCGGCAGCGATACGTATACGTAGAGTGAAATACCCCGTGTCTATTTGGCTAGCGTTCGAAACCAGCAAAGTCCAAATAAACAAGCGAACGAAACCATCTGCGTACATATCATATGTACGTACGTTACATATCATATGTACGTACGTATTGGAAGCGCCCACGTATATTACCTACGACGTAGTAATTATATGTGTGTGTGTTTTTTTGTTTTTGGTCCATCCCATTTATTATCTTCGCACTTCCGTCTTTCTCCTTCCCTATTAATAGTCGTAACTCAGATCCGGGGTCACAAAGCAGGCTCCTCTCCCTCCTCCCCCACTACGGTTCTTGCTTTGCTTTTTTTATCGCGAGAAGATTTCAGCACTTTCTTCCCTCGTCAACTCTCGTCGAATTTTGCTTACCCACGCTATAATATGCGCTCTCGACAGTCACTGTCATCTGAGAATAAATGGGAGAATCGAACCCTCGACATCCGGCCCCAAAGGCTTCGTGGGTACCAGTTAGACCACCGGGGCGACCGGTGATTGGGCCGATATATGTATATACGTCGTATATGTGTACATGGGGCATCTTCTGCTCGGAATATCTGGTACCTGGTTCATGTTACATCTACCCCCGGCCACACGCGTGGCATTTTACACGAGGGATATGTATACTGACGACGCTTTTTCTCCGACGAACGAACGCGATGATGGTGCCACGTGAGCAAACTGTTCCGTATACCGTGAAAAATATTTACCAATGCCCCGTGCACGGTAAGCCACATTCTTCATGTAGAAGCACTGGTTGACATACACGTCTCCGTCCATCGGTGTATGCACCGGCTGGTTGTGTTGTTCGTAAGCGATCTTTACAGCAACACCTTTGGTCAAATCGCGCCAGGTCCACAGAGAGCAATAATATTACTGCGTGGTAATACTGTAGATCATATATACGACCTCTACAGTAATATATACAACAGTACTGGCATGTTCATAAGAAAGTAAAAGACAAGAAAGTCAGCCTGCATAACTGAAAACATCAAGAAAACTCTCAGTCTACAGTAGTGAGTAGTGAGTGCCCACGGTTCAAGGACGTTGACCCCAGAAATGCTTGTGCACTATTAATATACTTACTACGAAATCGTCTTGTCGGGGATCGAATTAGAACGTCCAACATGAGGAAGTGTGCTTTCGCGCTCGCCCAGAATAAGAAAGTCGGCCGAAGCACGATTTAAGGTTTCTTGAGAGAGGTTCGGTACTGTATACGAAAACTCGTGTAGAACGCGCACATTCTTAACTAGGAGGTCCAACCTGGAAAGCTTTGCTGGTTCTTCTGTATTTCTCGCTGTTTCCTGTTTTTGTTTTTCTTGGTAAATACGAAGGCTATCGTATCTGACGTGATATACCACCCTTCTCGTAGATACCACCTCACCAGAGAGGAAACCATCCCCAGTGATAAAAAACAGAATACCTAAACCTTGAAGTCAGGTGTATCACCGGGGTGCGTTAGAAACCACCCCCCGGGCCGATACGTCTTCCAAACAACGTTAACATATCACTCCCGGGGGGTCCAACCCGAACGCACCATAGCACAGAAATCTTTCGGCAGCAAGTATCATGGAGGACGACGACACGATCGAACAGGCTCAGAGCCCTTCCGAGCGGGCGGTTTATCACCGCGGGCAGAACGCCGTTGTGGCCCTGGAGAAGCCAGCTGCCCCGACAAGGTGCCCTGGCGTGTTGTTACAGCATCGTCCTCCTCTCGGGGGACTCCCGAGAGTAGGCTCACCTTGTCGCTGGTTGTAGTTCGACGGAAATATAGAGCTGCCTCCCGAAGGACCATACCAAGCTCTCGTCTAAGAGCTCTAGAATCCCAGGTTGTCCGATGTTTACGGATCTACATTATTCGACTGTTTCGTGGCAACGTGTCGCGACGCGTGTCGCGACGCGTGTCGCGATAAGCCGCGACACGCCACGGACGCTGCCGCGGCTTTCCTCGACATCGCGACAAGCCGCGACTCGTAGGGTTAGGGTGAGGGTTCTCGCCGCGACACTCCTCGCAACACTAGCCGCGACACGTCGTGGGGTGTCGCGGCATGCCCCGCCATGCCACGGTGTGCCGCGGTAGCGTCCGTGGCGTATCGCGGCATATCGCAACAGGGTTAGCGACACTCGCCGCGACACTCCCCGGAACACTCGCCGCGACACGTCGTGGGGTGTCGCGGCATGCCGCGACATGCCGTAGCGTGCCGTGGAAGCGTCCGTGGCGTATCGCGGCATATCGCGACAGGGTTAGTGACACTCGCCGCGACACTCCCCGGAATACTCGCCGCGACACGTCGTGGGGTGTCCCGGCATGCAGCGACATGCCGTAGCGTGCCGTGGTAGCGTCCATGGCGTATCGCGGCATGTCCCACGAAAAGTCAAATAATGTACACCCCTCGCTGAAGTGTCTATAGACATGGGGTATGGCTCTGATATTTCACTTGCGTAAAGGTGGTTTTGAACCAAACACCAGGCGATGCCCACTTCAGCAAAGCCCAGCTTTCGGCCTGCATTTATTTGGCTTTCCACAGGCATGATGGCGTTCCGATGCAGGGAATCCATCCTCAACCTCTATCGTTCAAGCGAGGAGTTTCGTACAGCTAGACCCCCGTTTTAACGATGGACCCTCCGCGTAGCACTGACCACGGCAGTCGTTTACGCATCACAGTATTATCTTCTGGCTCCCACAGCCCGCTGCAACACCCCTCCTGCCCGACGCATAACTATCGTCGGGTCAAAACGGGCATCCCGGTCACGGCCCGGTAACAGCGTGTGCGCCTTCCTCCCCCATCCCACTCGTCGGTCCGGCGTTTGTAACACCCCCACGGTCCGACGCGTTGACTATCGTCGGCCCAGAGCGGGCTTTCCTGCCGTCAAGTGCGCCTTGGTTTCTCGGCGCCCCTGTCGCTGCAATTCCCCCCCCGGCCGGGTGCATGTGAGCGTCGGTACCAAGCGCGTGTTCCTGTGGTAAGCCCATCTCCCTTTTCTCCTCGGCTACCCGTCGCTGCGATGCCCCCCAGCCCGGCGCATGTGAGCGTCGGTGCCAAGCAGGCATATCTCGGTTATAATCTGCTAACAGCGAGTGTGCCTTCCTCCTCCGTCCTACGCCGTCGGCCCGAAGTTTGGTGCCGTTCTTTGGGCGGCGCGGATCCGCCCTCGGTCCTGGTATTTGTTTCGAACACCAGAACTCGACGAGCCGACGCTTCTCCCTCGACCCACGATAAGCTCGACTTGTATCCGCCAGCGCCGCATGGCCGTATGGCTTCACATTTAGTTTCCCTTCAAAAACAAAGAATACCCCCACCGTTGTGAACGCTGATTGACGTTTTTGCTCCTACAACCACATATCACCCACAAAAAACAAAACCCGCCCTTCTTGTAAACGACAACTCCAGACGGCGCTCGTCTTTGCCGACCAGTTCGACAATAGCATGACAGGTGCATACCTTTCACCGTCGAACTGCTACAGTCGAACCTACCTGCGAAACCGCAAGAGATGCTTCCCTCATCTCCCGATCGGCAGCGATTGACAAAGTGCTCACCTCACGTTCCAACCTAATGCCGCCGAGATACTCTGCAGAGTAGCTTTATATGTTCTTCCATATTCAACAGAGTCTAGTTAGCAACCAGGCCCTGGTTATGCTCGGGCAAGTGCATAGCCAGCCGTCCGGGGATCTCACACTCGGACGCCAAGTGCTAGAGTTCCCTACAGCCAGGATCTAGGTCACGAGAGATCCGACATCCAGCAGACGCCCGGGTCGCGATTGATGGCGCTGTAGAGGGTCGCGGTTGGTGTTGTTGCCGAACCAACTGAGTTCTTCGCTCTCCCGTGACGACTCGCTCTTCCACTGTCTTCGGAATACGTGCTCGTTCGGTTCGTTTTCCCGTCCATGCGAGTTCGCCCTCGTTCGTGGAGTTTCGTGTGGCACGGTTGTGGGGACAGAACGGTGTAGTCGAAAGAACAGGGAGGGTTAAACATGCTCACAGTGTTTTCCCGTCGTCTTCATGCATTGTCCTCACATTCCTGTCCATGTTTGTTCTAATAGCAAAACCTCAAATATATTCGCGCAGCAGCTGAGTACCCTTGCTGTTCCACGACCACCGGCAGGTGCTCCATGCACACGGAAGAGTATGTGTCAGTACCCATATAGCGGAATACACCAGCTAGCAATGGTCGTATTCACATATCTCGGATGGAAGCAATCATAACATTCTGGAATGTACGGGCAACCGCCACGTATTTTGTGTGCTGTTGGGCCATCTGGTGCTGCTCCTGGTGACCGGGTAAACTATCCCAAAGGACTCCTGATTCCCTCATGTTGGCGTTACAACCGAAAACCCTGCCACGGACCAACGGACGGTCATCGGTAAGCACAGACGTTACACGAAAGTAATGCTCGATGACAAGCGGTTTCACGGCGCCTCCGTACACGGACCGACGCTGACGGCGAATCAAAGACGCATGCAACGGTAGAGGTATTTTGGTCTGAGGGTGGTCACTTGAGGAAATGTATACGTTAGGGCCCGTTTTAACGAAGAACAAAAAATAAAAATTGGAAAAAAAAAACAATCGAATCCGCTTTTCATTGGTCAATACGCGCACCAGCACCAAAGATTAGGATCTTGGGGGGTGCTGGTGCGTGTGTTGACCAATGAAAAGCGTTTTTTTTTTTTTTTTTTCCAAATTGAATTTATTTTATATTTTTGTTAATATGGGCCCTTACTCAAAAACTGAATGTCGAGGAATATAAAAAAAATCTAAAAATTCCATGGCCTGAGTGGACAGTTTGGCAACACAAGAGGGATTGAGGTTAAGGATCCCGATCATTCGAAAAAAAAAATCTGCCAAAAACGCGCTACGCATCCAAAGTACGTAGCCGAATAATCTGTACCGTAATGTTGGCCAAACCGTGCCCTTCGCGTCGACGTTGCGCTGACTGACGCAGAACCCGTGATTTATGGTCGCCCATGTAACTCACCCCAAGACAGCTTCCGTCCAAAGCTCTACTTGTAACTATTGGTACGGGTCAGTATCTACGTGTGGATAGTGCACATACCTGAATATGTTGCGTCAAAATGATATGCATCGCTAAAATCGTGACTGCTGGTGTTCCCTGCAATGCCGAATGTAGTTGAATGTAAGAACGCCTCTGGTAGTGGGGTATCGCTTGAACCGCTGCTGCAGTGAACTTGGTGGTACATTGACATCATGATCGCGGGATTCCTGGAAAAAAGAGGCATGAGAGCAAGGATACTGGCTCCCTTGGGTGCCGGTGTCGTCCAACACAGTTCTATCGTGTTCGAATATGTCTACCTTTGATGTTAAGGCATATAGGCATTGATTTGTTGGTGCACGAACAGGCGTGCAGCGATCCCAAAGCAGCGCGCAGGCATGTGCTTACGAACAACCAGCATGCACACAGGTCCAGCGCTCTCTGTTTCTCCGAACGTCTGAGGAACCTGGCTACCGACTCACGTAGAGGCATCAGCCGAAACGAGAGACAAGAACCGAAAAGAGAGACAGGGGACAAGCCTATTGCTGGCGCTCGGGGTGTAGCCACTCTGCTCCTCCCCCCCTTGCCTGACCATAAAAATATTTGCGTCGTCTGGCAAAACGGCAGGCTATGCTATTACTACGTATAGGTTAGCTTCAAACCTTGGAACTAAAGCGAATCGCCCAGAACTCGCCCTTCAATATCTGTGCCCGGTACAGGTTACTTGTGTTGTCATGATGCGTATCATAGCGGCACCTGAAAATTGTTCCAATATTACTATAATATGTGATGGCTGCAGCAGTAGTCGCAGGTTTCAGTTTTGCAGTACCATGATCTGGGTAAACAACAGTAGCTCCGTCAACATACTGTAGCCATACCACCCGACTGTGTTGACCACGGCACACTACAACGTTGCCGCTCTGAGTGTTGACCAAACTAGTTTTCGTTGGCCTCTTATTTGGCGTGTTCGTAGCAAACACATCGCTTGTACTTCTGTAGTTTACCTCGACCGTGGACACGTCTGATTCCTATTCGCTTCATATTGACCCAATCGGAATACTAGAGGAAGATATAGAGGGCCACTGCGCAGTAGATATCGACGGCTGAATACCGCCAAATGGTATTATGCTCCTTCTGTATCAACCGATGCATGTATAGCTCTCTAAATAGGATGCCGAATCAATGCGGAGGCTGGTTTGTACCGATGCCATCATCGTTGCGTAGGAAGAACAGTGGGATAATTCCCCTCAGTACTATCGATTACGTAGAAGGTAAACTCACGGGTGTACCATTGACGATGTACGAGTACTGCCGGCATGTTGTTGGGGGACTCATTGTTCTTTTGTCTCCTGGTGCCTGCATGACACCCCCCGAGGGGATCGTTACGCGTCAGCGCTGAAACGAAGTACCTGGCAAACCTCAGCCCACCCTTCCTTTTGTTGCTCGTTTGCTCAGCCTGACCTGCTATATGACCAATTTCGCCTTTTCCTCAAGCCACCCGGCCATGAAACAGTCCACCACCCCCGGGACGTCCCGAGATATTACAGCCTTCATCGGGCGCAAGCATACCGCCTCTACTACCGCGAACAACAAAGGGGCATTTCCGTGGATCCCTTGAAAGTCCGACTCAACTCGAGTTCGTCCGCTGGACTTTGGACCCCGAACATCATCGATCCTGTTAGCGGCTCCTTGTCCACCCGCTGTATGCTTTCCGAAAAGAAGAGTCGCTGATTTCGGATGGCCGCCTCGACGCTCCCGTCTTGTGTCTCCTTGATGGCATTGTCGTGCTATAGGAGGTGGCGGGCATGTGTCACAGGTGAATATCGTGGTGCCTGTGAGGGGAATAGGCGGGTGGGTGCGGGCTAGTAGGGGTACGTTTATTGTTAGGGAGTGGCGAGGAGATCATTACGTCGACAAAGCAACGCTTCGAGCGGCAACCCAGGCCTGCACTACATTTGTACTCTGGTGTCCGTTAAACGAGCACTCCAACTATTTACATCAGCAGCAGCAGCATTGAATGTAGAGCGCCGTTGGCCTCCCATATCGATCTAATATTTACGTCAAGTTTTTATCGGTACACTGGGGGGCTATTTCGGGAGAAGTGTTCAGAGGCTCTGCCGGGCGAATCAGCGGTAGGAGCACCTAAACACAGCAGCATCAGCAAGAGAGTGCTGGATTACAGTTGACGCACCAAACCGACGCCCCCCGTAAACCTTCCTTCTTTGGCCTAGTACAAGGTGATGCCGAAGATCGTCGTGCCGGCAAGGAATAGGATAACATACTCTGCCACTGCAGTGCGCCCTATCGGATGCTTAGACATATTTCCATAGCGGCTTCGCTGGGGGCACATGTTTCTGCTGTCACAGCGTTTGCACCAAAGTAAGGCACCTCGAGGGCCAATAATAGCCCGGGGCGGCCGTTGTTCCAGAGAGTACCGCTACGCCGGGTCCGGGTGCGCATAGGGGTTCGCGTTCCCAATGCTGAACGTCTGGTGAACGGTCTTGGTGCAGCCTCCCTTGGTTGGTGGTTTAGGCCTCGTAGTCCCGATCTTGAACCACGACTCCTATGAATATCGTCTTCGGCATCGTAATCACCGTGCTTTCACGTTCGAGCGCAATAAAGTGTCCCTCATGCCCGAGGAGTGCCATGGTGAGGTTATTGTCCTGCTGATCTTGTACATAACTATCTGTGTTTCAGATTACCCTGGAACCAGTCCGCCTCCCGCTAGACAAGGGTGAGCAAAGACGGCTGCTACGATAGAGGTATACCTTATTTTGGCTATTATTTTGGCTGAAGCGCTTCCTGAATGGCGGCGCTCCTTAGGGCCCGTATTAACGAAGATAGCAAAAATTCAATTTGGAAAAAATAAAATTCAAATTCGCTTTTCATTGGTCAACACACGCACCAGCACCAAATATTATGCCCCAAGATCCTAATCTTTGGTGCTGGTGCGTGTTTTGGCCAATGAAAAGCGGATTTGATTTATTTTTTTTCCAAATTGATTTTTTTTCTTCTTCGTTAATACGGGCCCTTAGGGCCCGAATTAACGAGTATAAAATAATTTCAATTTGGAAAAAATAAAATTAAAATTCGTTTTTCATTGGTCAACACACGCACCAGCACCCCCCAAGATCCTAATATTTGGTGCTGGTGCGCGTGTTGACCAATGAAAAGAGGATTTGATTTTGTTTTTTTCCAAATCGATTTTTTTTTTCTTCGTTAAAACGGGCCCTTAACCCAAAATAGTCTGAATTTCATTTTGCTGTTACATTTGTTCTCATGGGATTTTGCATCGGGTAGCACTTTTACGTTCCTCTAAAACCAGGTTTTGGGTGAAGTGTAGAGCTCCTTAATAAGTGACCACCCTCAGAAGGCAGAAACATGGTGTCACACCTCCGGCGTAGCATGCGTCAGTACGTCGCGTCAAAGCCCGCTTGCCAAGTCCGGCGCGGTCTAGAACGACCGTCCTCACCGTCTCTACTTCATCAGCTTTGACAATCAAACATCTGTAAGCTTCGGATAATCGACGTCCCGATCGACCTCGGCCGCCACAACGAGCATCTTGCGAACTCTCTAAAAGTCTCCAGACAGGAGCAAACACGCCCCGGCCGTTTCACATCCCACACCGTGTAAATGGGTGAAATCTGGGCCATCCTGACCGCGCGGGAAGGTGAGGCCAGCCCTCTCCGTTTGAACCAATCTATCTAGAATGCATGGCATTTTGGTCCACAATATATGGTGGGGGATAATTCAGCGGAGGAGAATGGTTGTTCGGGCTTAGCCCATCCTCTCATTTTCGGAACCGACCTTTCCGCGTACTATCGTCTGGCGATCGTCATTTTCCTTCATGGAAATCGGAATGGTGGTGACCTCTTACGTACCTCTCCGATACGTTTCAAAAACCTGCTCAGATATTCGCTGGTACTCGCGAGGGTGTTTCCCAGAGGCACGCACGCGCATGCCATCGGGATCGGGTATGTCTGAAATTCTCGACCTAGATGTCGAGGCTCAAGCCACTGGTTCACCCGAATGAGCGTCCTCAATCAAGCTGGTTTTGGATATACCCTCGACACGGGATCGGGGCGAGCCAGGTGTGGTCTGATCCAATGAATGGCTCGGTTGACAGAACGAGCCATACATCTCTCCGCAAGACACAAACCTTCACTGGAGGCATAGACCTGTTTTCCGCTCGAAGCTTCATCCGGCCAAAACCCCCACACCCGCACCGATGGAAGATGACACATTGCCGTCCATCCGAAAACCACGAAGTAATATATTTCAAATCTCCCTGGGGAGTCAGAAAAGGGTTGTGTCTCGATGGGGTAGAGACAGGCAACATCTCACTTTTGATGTGACTGGATATATCACAGTGGCCGGCTGCTCGGCGGGCCACCAGCATCTCGACCTAACATGATGGTAGAAAAGTAGTCGCGGCTCAGAAACAATGGCGGGTGTAGTGAGGCAATATACCCGGACCAAGCCCTAAAAACTTTGTTGGATTTGCGTGGGGTATTCAAACAGCGATACCAGGCTATCTACTATGTAGATCTTTAGTTTTCACCAACATTACTGTTAACAGGGCCCCTGCCTTGGTGTCCCTTCTGCATCTATGATCGCGTGGAAGCATGACCATACGGCACAATGAGGTCTGCATGATGTATGGCAACTTGTGTAATTGATGCACTACAAAAACAAATACGCCGGTTAATATCAGCGGCCTCGAAAACGTCCGCTGTCTAAATCGCCAGGTATCGGTCCGTCCCGCGTTCGTTTTGCGAGTACACGGTTTGCTGTCAGGGGCTCATACAGAGGCTTAGCGAATTCTGAGTGCGCTATCGAAGCTGAGGCACTAGTGGGTTCTAATGTGGTGCACTATTATAGTACCTGTTATTAGGTTGTTTACCCCACCCCGGGCGCGTGGCTATGGGATCTAAGTCTAACTCGCTCTCTCCCCTTAACAACTCAGCATTGTTCGATAGAGGGAATGCGATTACATTAGAGAACACCACCCCATTATATCCTACTGTTTTTTTCGATGAGCGCCCACCGGAATCCAACCAGCGATCACTACCACGAGGCGTCTAACTACCCCCAGCTCCAACGCGAGTAAATACCTAGCTACTTCAATAAAATATTCGGCATTGCAACGGTTTTGCAACTGATCTAGACTCCCATATCACGGAAGAACACGAACCTCTCCCCTTCCAGGCATTACCACTTTTCTGTACTACACAGGCATACAGAGAAGCACAAACCACATACATATGTGCCGTAGTTATGACGTGCACACAGTTTATTCCGTGTCTGGGCAAAGTTAAGGTCCAATGACTACCTTTGCTTGGAATAGGAAGACTCCACAGAAAAAACGTGTCTGAGGTGGGCTCTTCCCGGTCTACCGACAAAACGAACATACAAGCTACTCTACTGCATGCACTGCCTACGTCAACCCTGATGGTGTCTAGCTGCAAGCACAAAACAAAGGCGAATATATCGAAACGATCAGCAACATCGACATTTTTTATGTAGCATTTTTGACCAAACACCTAAGCATCGACCGTTACTGAGGTAAAAGCTCGTCCAAGCTACCCGCTAAATAAAAAACTAAAAAATATAGTCTACTACTACTGTACTGTTTGCATCATGCCCTATATGGGCTGTCGCTGCAAACACAAAAATACGGCTCTACCCTAATAGATCGCAAAGATCAGAAACAAAAACCCTCCATATAGCCTACTCAAACGAAACCAAAACAGGAACAGGTACTGCCTATCTGTCTTTGGAACTCCCAGGTTCGACTCGAAAACCACCCTCATACTCTACTGCTGTACTGCACACGTACGGCAGAGGCTAGCTGCGAAAACAAAAAACCGGGCAATAGATCGCAAAGATCAACATTATTACATTCGATATGTACTAGGGTTTTCGAATGCATACCAAAAATATATAGGCATTGGATTGGGCGCGTCTAGACTCCCCGGCAAAAGAAAGAAAAACATAAACTAGGCTGCACTGCGTACATCACGCCCAATAGAATAGGCTTGCCGTAAACAAAACAAAAAAACAAAAATCCAAAACCAAAAAAAAAAGACGGCGAGTTAATAGATCGAAAAGGTCACCTACATTGCATTCGATATGCGAATGAATGTTGTTCGAACAAACAACTAAATGACCATGCGTTTGCTTCCGGCGGTGGTGTGAACGATTCACAAACAAAAGAAGACGAGTCCACTGACAGGCCTATCATAGTACGCTTGAATGTACGACGTCTCGACACGATTATGCCGCCATTACGTCATGGTCCTCTCGCTGCCACGGCGGATTCTCCCCGACATAAAGTACATACTTGCCACAGACAAAGCAAAATTATCCGGAGAAACAGCACTGTAAAAATCACACGACCATATATACGTACGTAGATAGATAGTGTGGCGCAAAATTCGGCTAGCCCTTCAAAGCGTTTTTATTCGCGAACAGTTGTCTCCCGGAAACGACAGTCAATTTGCACAGCTATCGTCAATGTCAAACGCTGTGCCGACATGCAGTGCGTCTGTTTACTACTATGGCCTCGACGGCCATAGATCGCTAGGTTTCCCGTCACATATTAAATATTGTCAATCTCTAACCCATAGGCAGTCTCTGAGCAACTCGATCAGAGCTGGCAAGCTGCCTATAGCTCGCATACCCGAACGTTGGCGTGACCACATGGTCCACACCGTGGGAAAGCTATAGCCAGGAACTACACGAATGAGTGCCCTCCATGACGACACAATCCGACAAAACACAAGTCCGAAAAAGCCTGTGTATTGCCACACCAGGCCCCACCAATACCAAGATGCTTCCTTTGAAAAGGTATCTAGGAAGAAGAAGGCAAACACGCCGGCACAGTTGCAGAATAGGTCGGCACTACAAGCGGAACAGTTCAGGGGGGGGGTGCAGAACACCTCAGCAAGACGTTGCTGCTGCGGCCGCAGTTAACTGCTCGCGTTAGTTTGTTAGCAGACTGGGACGAATGCAGCGTCCGAGGCCCCGTCGAAACACGCCCCCTCTGTGACCCTCAGCTCGACACCGTCCAGGCCGGTGTTGTTGGACATGACCGTTGCCGTGCTGTTCTCGAACCTGATCTTGATGGCATCTTGGAAGGTGTTGTCGCGGAACGTTGTGCGGTCTGCCGTGGCGACCTTGATGCTCTCAATGCCACCGATCAGGGTGTTCCCTTGGAAGTGGTTGTCCTGCGATCGCCCAGATTCCGTCACCCATGGATCATCGGACCCTCTGTAGATGAAAACGTTGTACCTGGAGATAACAGATGGTTGGGGTTCGGAACGGTCGTCGGGTTCGCCCGAAGTTGAGGTGGGTGATTAATTCAGCCCGTTTCCGGGTATTGCTGGGGGGTGTTGGAGCTGTCGTGGCAGATTACACTACACGCGTGTGCGAGAGGCAAGACTAAAACATAAATCAAGAAGGGTGACGTGCTCGAATTTGAACATACATACCATTGTGCGAGAACAAAACGCATCTGCAGGGTATTGTCGGCTGGTTGGTGCTGGAGTTGCCTCAGACTGCAAAACTTTCGAATCCACACTAATTTGACTCATTACCTGATGAATGTCTTCCTACCCTACCCCACACACGACCATACGATATGTGTACGGCATTGTTCTCCCCCATTGGCAAGAAATATAATATAAAACAAATCCTGCTGACACTAAGTACATACTTCGTATATATAAGCGTCTTATTCACTCCCGTCGGAAAAATATTTGAATGCCTGCCACGCAAGCTATGTTCAGACCAACGTGTTCGACAAGCTTCCAGTGTCGGCGTACTTACCGTTTTGCCGAAAACTGCTCGTACGAAGAGATACGCTCGATAATAACGAAAAAATCACTAACATAACTCTGAATATATTTTACGTTTCACTGTCGATATTATTTTTCCATCCCATTTTACATGTGCGATAGGTAAAAAGGTAAAACCCCCCTCAACGCTCACAGCCTCCCCCCGCCCCAAAGAAAACAAGGATGGCGTGCCCAAACATATACACCACAATTTGCTAAAACAACACCTCACTGCAACGAAGTTGCCTTCGGGGCAGAGTATGACATACTACCCACATACGCATGCTACCTTAGCCCCTTAAGAACTGGTCCCGCGTCCTTGGGGACAAACTAATTGGAAATAGTCTGATACACGTTTTTTCATTTGTGAATGGGTTCGAGGTAGAGGGTGGGCCTGCCATTAACGAGAGTCTTCACTTGATGAGAACTTAACCCTTCTAGGACTGGAGTCCCGTTTTGGGGACAAATTACTTAGAATTAAAGTGGTTCCCCAAAACGGGACTCCAGTCCTAAAAGGGTTAACATTAATGCTGCGGGGGGCGACCTACGGTACGCAAAAAGTATTACCAGGTATATATTATATACATAAACTATTGTTACTATTCATAACTATATTTGGGTCCTTGTTTAATATGGTTCTGTGCGTAATATTAGTAAGGAAACCAAGACTGCATTTTTTTTAACGTGTGTAGCCTTAAACCATTCAGATCTGAAAAACAATATCCCACACTATTTGCAAGTAGTTGACCCGATGAACCACCCCATGGTCTATTTGTATATAGGACCAAATGTTGTTGGTAAAAATATAAACATACTGGATTTTGTGGATATACCCCTGAGGTCCTGTTTGCTGTCGTCCCTCGTAATAGCATGTGCTATATACGACGCAACGAAAACTATTTTTAGGTATAAAATGGATACTTCGGCTGAAATAGTGCTACCCCCGTTATAAGAACGCAAATTTGTTGTATTAGAACCCGGACAAAATGGCTCACCTAGTGGAGTCGGTCATGACATTGTCGGAGAAGACGCTGTCTCCGCATCCCACAGACAGCCTGATTCCGTATTTGTTGTCCGCAAAGACGTTGTCGGACACTTCCGCGTTGAAGCTCTCCATCAGCGCTATCCCAGCGTCTCCGTTGTCGTGAACGTAGTTACCTTGTGCACGGTTATTGGAAGCGCGAGAAAAAGTGTTCAGTTTGTGGTCGATAGGCTTGTTTGTTTTCGGTAGCCAACACAGAAACACGAAATTCGTCTAAAACTTGGAAATGTTTGCGTGCAGAAAACAACCACGAAATCACGCTTGCTTGGCCGTTTATCAGTCCGGCGCTTTAACCGAGGAGCGATGGTGCACTGCTGTACGGCTGTGTGGCGAACTACGGCAAATATTATGTGGGAGTCTCGTACGTATCAGAATGATAAAGGTTTAACCGACACTGCCCATTCTCTTCAACTACAGGGGGTACACTTTTTCGGCGCGCAGAACGAAGCGACATGTTCCGAAATATATATACCTGGTATATATATTAGAAAAAATTAAAAAACAACAGCTGTGAGCTCGAGGATTTCGTCGAAGCTCATATTTGCTAGCTGAGTGTAATACTTCGATCGCGCGTACTTACGGATTTTATATGTCCTCATGAAGGATGTACATCCCGTATGAGGGGGACACAATCTGAGGCTTTAAAATTCAGGAAGTGTGTGTCTATTTGTGGGGGGAGAAATAATTTAAATAAAATTAAAATTAAAATTAAACAGTCTAAGATAAACGTACCAGGTATACTATAGTGTTCCGACGAGTTGACGATATATATATATGACCGGCTATGTAAACAACAACACAATCCTACACAGACTACAACGATTCTGAACGATCGGTTCGAATATCTTCGCAGCAACCAAGCGTATATCAAAAACAAACGCTCTCCGCAACTTTCCGTAGTGCGTCGTGACATGTCGCGGTGTGAGTGAGGGAACATCCTTCAAACCTTCTGGGGTACACCCTCACCTTTGACGATGGCGTCGTCACCGGATCTGTGGAGGAATATGCCCACCGACTCCTCACCGCCGCCGTACACCTCATTTCCCTGACCATCGGTATGGAAAACGAAGCAGTGCATGCACAAAACGGGGCATGGTTATTTTTTGTGCACACGGGAAACATACGTGAGCACAGACGCGGTTTTACGACAGGGGCAGGGTTGGTCTTACCCTATACGGTTCTGACTGAAGAACTATCGGGACTCAGGCAAGTCGGAACCCCGTCGGAATCCCGTTCGCGTGTTCTCAATATTCTTCGCGCTAAACCTAGGTAATTATTCACGATTGTTGTACAGGGTTTCACACCACAACAGCCCGTTTAAGCGGAGAGGGGTGTAGGGCTCCTCGCGTGACGGGCCGCAGACAAACAAATTTGTGCCACCGACGTGCCCCTACTGTAGCATGCGTCCACAGTACACCTACCAGGTACACCGAATCTGCAGAACCACGGCGCGGCTTGGGCGTCGTGCCGGCCGTAAAGGTTTGAGGTAGGTTGCTTTGCTGTCGCGTTGTGAACTCGACAGCGAGTCTCGACTGAACCTGCGAACGATATCGGGGTTGAAGGCCGCTCAGAAGCTCGGGGTTTGGCGGGTACCTTCAACGCATCGCATAACACCGCGAGACTATTGCGTGCAACAACATACGGCAGACCGAAACCGGTGACCCAGGAGCCCCTGTCTTGCAAGTTCCAACCTGGATGGACGCTCCGTTGCAGCGCTTGGAGGCGATGATGCCGTGGTCCACGTTGTCGTAGACCTCGTTGTCGTGGATGGTCAAGAAGTCGCTGTCGTCGTGGGGGTCGAAGCCGTACGCGGCGTTGTCGTGCATCTTGTTCCTCCTCCAGTCCCCCTGCTGGTGGCCGTACGTGTACACCCCAAAGCGGTTGTGGTGGATGTCCGAGTCGTAGATGTTGCCGTAGACGTTGACATCGTCGAACACTTCCGGGTTACTCAGATCTTTGCAGAACCCCCGAACCTGCGGTTCGATTAATGGTCAGAGGGGTGGTCAGGCGTGTTTGCGAATGGCAGGGGTCGACGCATTCGGTGGCGTAGTCGATAGCATCGGGGGCTATTTCCGGCAGCGCATTGTGTTGAGAAGAGGTAGAGACCAGACCTCGAACGTACGCGACAGAGATTTCGTAGGCGCCTCAAAGGGCATGCCGCGATGAATTCAGCGCTAAGATTATGCAACAGAGGAACGAACGCACTTGCGAACCTGCTTCTGCCTGATATCTTGATCCCGCACGGACCGAGTCTCACTCAGACCTGGACCCTCTGAGCTTGCCCCGCAATCACTTTTCACGCGTAGCATTGTGCGTGAAACGGCGCGGTAGTCATCCAGAGGCAAGACTCAATGGCCGACATCACAAATCAGACTTTAACACAACCGCTACCAAAACAAACCGAAACAAATAAAGCGGCCACGAAAACACTGTGCCCTAGGATTCTGAGCCCAGCCAGTGGTCGTACCTACAGCACCAAAGTGTTATCCATTCGATCGTTGGTGGCGGTTGGGAAGACAACGCCTGCCGTTTCAGAGTTTCGCACCCAATATCCGTCACAACATTGACAGGACAGAGTATGCTTGCCGAATTACGAGCCGCGTCAGTTAGAACGTCTTCGAAGTAAAAAATATGCATGATTCAGGGATTCGAAGCATACAGGGTATATGGCAGGAGCCGATGACACCAGTGTCTTTCCCCGCTCTCAATCGCAAAGAGGGAAGTCGTTTCAGACATAGACCTTCGAAACACGAATGTACGCACCAAGACCCCGGCATATGGAGTTCTCAATATAAGGAAGGCAACCCGCAGGTTGAAACAAACGCCTACGTTACACCTCTAAACCACGCATGATTCGACGTGTTCTACGCTCTGTGAACTTCCCGTAATTTTCTGGTATGTCCCAACGGGTGCTTAGAATGTCCGTCGTTTGGATTGGCGTACACGTTCCGTGGTTTGCGTGGTTTTTGGAATGTTGTAAAAGGTGCTAAAAAGTGGCACGCCTGCCTTTTGCCCAATTGTTGCTATTATCGTGAAGGGAGGACGGGCGGCGGGTAGATATCGGAACAAGGACTCGGTTTGAGTTGATGGAAAGACCAACAACGCTCCTCTGGGTGCGTACGTCCCCTCGATCATTACAACGAAACACTATTTGCCACAAGGGGCTCGCCGAGACGGGCCACCACTAGACAACATTAGTACATCCTAATAATACAACGCGCCCTCCTCGATACATGAAAAACACAGTCTGTGTATACAATGCGTGCTCATATATGTACATGCCCACACATGGGGGAAAACAGTACCGCTCCCCCTTTACCTTCCACGTGAGGCCGTAGCTCTCGCCGTCGTGGAACCCCAGGTAGGCCATCTCGCTGTCCTCGATGTCCATCCGAGCCTCTCCCATGTTGCTCTTCGCTCTTCCGTCGCAGGCCTGGGTTTCGTCGGTGATGATCTCCGAAATGGCGCTGATGTACGACCGGCCATCTCCTTCGTCTTGGTCCACGGCATTGATGGCCGTGTCCCAGGCGAAAACCTGAGGGGAGGGGATGGAGGTGTAGGACAATATGACAGGTTAGTATGTATATATATATGCTGTAGTGCAGTACATGAGGCAGGGGGGTGGGTCTCCGTGGACGTTTCAATCGTCAGATAAATGTTTTTCTCCAGGCATCACAAACAGCCACAACATCAACCGAAAACCGGGTCTCGATACACGATGAGAAAGGCGTGCACAGGGAGGGGGGGGGCGGGGGGGTATTGGAGTGCTACTGCCGTACCGTGAAACACTCATCAACCTAAGTATCGATGAGGCTGCATGCTAGTCGACGAGTGGGGCAAGCGGTGATTGGTGGGGAAAGAGCTTGCCGAACCAATCGACCCATGGTGATTGTCCCCTTTGTTTCGTGCACACTAACTACTGTGTCTGTACCACCAACCATTTTCGCGAATGAGCGTGGGTAGGCACAATTCATTGCGAGTCGACGAGGTAAGAAAAAAGCTGAAGTCATGGGGGAAGGGGGGAGAGGAGCCTACTTTGTGACCCCGGATCCGAGTTACGACTATTAATAGGAAGGAGATACATGGTAGAAAGGAAGGGCGTAGATAATAAATGGGATGAACAAAAAAAAACAAAAAAAAGTATCGTAACCCAGCTTGCGTAACCTGGTATAGCTCTACCGGCACGCATTACCAACAGTACGTATGTACGTACAACTCTCGACGAAACATGTCGTATATGCGTGTTGCTGCTGTGCCGGTTTTACATAATATGATACGGGGTATTATATCGGATTCCGGTTAAGGTCTTCATGTGCGGCATATCCATATGTTGGTCCGCAATTGCTCCTACTTGTACCACACGCCACACGTTTTTTACGCACACAAGGTTTAGCGTTGAAAATTTGTACGACGTAAGACTGCACAGGTGACCGGGACCCCCCTACTCGTACCTTGCACGATTTGGGCGGTAATCAATGTAGTACCTTACCAACCCCACACAACGACAACCTCTCAATTATATTTCCGTATACTGTTCACAAACCACTCCAGCAGGGGAGCACTATTAATGGGGTCGGAATACGACGCGCCACATTTTTAAAACAGCCAAACTGAAAACAAAATCGGAGCGTTGGGATTTCTGTAGGTACGAATCGAGAAAATGACAGCCTTTCTTCAAATATACCTGGTATATTTTACTTGGTTCTAGTATACCCGCCACCTGTCTGGGTTCCCGAAAAGAAGTGTGTGGCGTAAAGGAAAAACACCTTGCTCTCCCCTGACACCACGAAGGTGATTTAACGTGCACATCGCGCGAGGGGGGGAGGGGGGCCCGGGGCACCTTTGTGCTGAACGGTTGCAACGCACATGACTTTTTACATTTTCATGGGAATGTCATTGCATTGCAACATGGCATTTTCGCCTGCCATGACGCTGCCACAAGGGCCCATCCATGTCATTGTCATGGAAATGCGACGGCACACGCCATAGGACACGCTATGATGGGAATGCCGACGACATGGCATGGCGCATGGCGCGTGCCACTACACGGCATCAAACATGGCACTACAGATGCGTGCGACGATAGAGGCAGCACGTTTGACTGAAACGCTTTCTGCGTGATCGAGCTTTTAGAACTGCAGTCCCGTTGTTGTTGTTGTTGTTGTTGTCTTCACATTAAACCCGTTCTTTCTACTCAACCACATCAGTACACCCAGTGCCTGTCCTGATTCCCAATCCTAGAGAGATACAAATCCCGTGTAGGGGACAAACCACTCAAATTCCAAGTGATTTTGTCCCCAAAACGGGACTCCAGTCCTATAAGGGCAAGTCCAAGTGATTTGTCCCCAAAACGGGACTCCAGTCCTACAAGGGTTAACCCAAAATGTTCGAACTTTCATTCTTGTGTTGCACCAACGGTTTTGATTGTATACGTAGAGTAGCCCATGGGAATGTTAATCGGGTACTCGTAGCACTTTGACTTTCCTCCAAAATCAGTGTGTAGACTACTGCAGGTATAGAGGCTCCTATACTATAATCAAGCGACCACCGTCAGAGGGCAAAACACGGTGCACCTCTAGCGTAGCACACGTCGGCACACGGACGGGTGCCCCCGTTGATGAAGCGAGGCGGCCGTGCGTGTACATCCTCCATTTCATTGTTCTGACCGAACTCCCCATGCATTGTTTTCATTATCGTGTTATGTTGTTTTTTCAACCATCGTATATACTTCCCAGCTCTCTCTCTCTAGACTAAACCCGCGGTCGCAAGTGTGTACTGCTTGCTCCCTCCCTCCCTCCCTCCCCCCGGTGCTTGGTTTTCATGTTTACCGCTCACAAGGTCCAGCCCTCCCACTGCTTGGCGATATTTAACGGCCGACCTTTCACACAAATCGTGCGGACTGACCTTGGTGCTGACGAAGTCCAGGCTCCCTCCGTACCCACGCAAGTTGATGTAAGTGCCGTTCGTACTCAACAATCGCAGCTCGTCAGCATCGCCCCCGGCGGAAGTACCGTGCACCTATCCAGCAAGGGGGGGGGGGGGGGGCGAGGGGGCGTGGGCGGTTCGGTGAGTTGGGCGAGAGACCAATTTTGTTTGGAGAAAGCACACACGCATAACTTGTACTCTGCTTGCTGTACGATGTCAGCGCCGATTGTTACGTAGACATATAATAGATACCCCCTGCATAAAAATAATCAGGTGTAACTCTTCGTGTGGAATACGAATCTTGTCGAGGGTAGACGACTGCAGGGCAGGACACCTGCAACAGAGTATACCCACGAAAAGGGTATGATACATATCATACGTGCGAACAACGTTGTGCGAGTACTCGGGCCACGCACTGCTGTTGCATGATTAAGGGCAGAGCTACTCGTAAAGGTGTGCAGGGGGAATACGAAACCCTGACTCGGGCATGTTGAGGAAAGACGCGTTAAGGCATAATTTTCCGCTCTCATCTGGCCGCGATAGAAAGGGGGTGTCTACGTGCAGCTTTCTCGTTCGAACAATATTCCAGGGAAATATTCAGCCAGTTTCAAGAGGCACGGAGCTCGAGGCACGATATCAGAGCCAGTAGTGGTGTTTAAAATGTTTCGCGTACGTAGAGCTCTATACGGCTTTTACTCCGTCGTATCGTATTTTTATTCTATACGATCGTATATTACCCCCCCCCTCCCCTCCCCCGAAAACAGCCAAAGTATTTGTTGGCTGGTGGCCTGCAGCTGGGCTACGTATTATACGAGTAGGCGTGCTATCTAGTGTTGAACTCAGGACCATGTCAGAGACGTGTTATTATCACGGCGAGGGGGGTAGACGACAGAGTAGACAGATGTTGCACGCTTTGGCGGCGGCCTCTGAAACCGACGAACTATAAGTACCTGGTACACGGTATTATTTACAGGTACCGTATGTAAGTACGAGCTATGTTTTGCCTCGAGCCCTAGGCTGAAGCGTTCCATTTTCATCCTTTTTTTCAGGATCGCCCAAATCATTCGATTACGTTCCTTTTTTTTTTGGTACGTACATCATCATGTTTTATCATCATAACAAGTAGACTCGACGCGACTCGTACGGTCTACTGCGAGTACAACCAGCTATCAACGTTTCCCAACAATCATCGGGTTGACGGAGCGCGTGTCAACACCTTTGAACTGCACTGCAACTACTGTGTCGTAGTTATGTGCCCACAGAACTGGTACCTTTTTAGGATTAAGAATCAGGATGGACACTGGGTGTGCTGGATGTCGACGGGTAGAAAGGAAGGTTGAATGTGAAGAACACACGCACAACACACACACAACTCGTAGGTTTGGGTTTTGCCGTCGAAATGGGATGGAAGGGCCGACGACTGCAACCACCCCCATCAATAGTAGGCAGCAACGTAGCGTTGCACCTGACTGGTAAAAAACACCTGGTACCCGATATGTACCACACTGTCCGGTATGTACAGACCGATATCGAAGTGTCTTTTGTCGGCGAGTTTTTTTTTGTTTTGTCCATCCTTGTCTATCCCATTTTTTTTTCTTCGCCCTTCTAATCTCTCTCCCTCTCTAGTCGCAACGCAGATCCGGGTGGGGGGGGTCACTAAGTAGGCTCTTCTCCCCCCTCCCCACTACGGTACTTGCCTTGCATTTTTAACGCGATAATATTATAGCACTTTCTTCCCTCGTCAACTGTCGTCGTAAATATTATACGTACGGAGCTCCTCAAGTGTGAGGGGCAGAAACAAAACAGGTGCTTCGTACGAGTACATATTTATACCACTATGTACAGCGCAATTCGACGAGAGTTAGTGGACGAGGGAAGAAACTGCTGAAATCTTCTCGCGATAAAAATGCAAGACAAGAACCGTCGTAGAGTGCGGGAGGAGGGAGAAGAGACACTACTTTGTGACCATGTTACGACTACAGTAGGGAGGAGAGAGAAAGGAAGGGCGAAGAAAAGAAATGGGATTAGACAAGAAAAAAAAGTACTATCATCGTCGCACCAGTCGTCAGTACCATGCATTATGGGGGGGGAGGTACAAAAGACACTGCTGATACACTATCATCCAGGATACCATATAGTTGGTACCCTGTACATGACAGGCAAATCCGGCCTTGTCGGCCGTCCTTGCTTTGTATACAGGCACCAGTTACGTCATATTTTAGAGGGTACCAGAGGGTACATTTGAGTTAAGTAAACAGGAAGGAGGGGAAAAGGAAGAACAAATATAATAAGAAATGGAATGGAAAAATAAATGAACGAATACGAAGTAAATAAATAAATGTCATCCGTGTCCTGCAACTGGTGTCTTCCGCGACTGGGTACGGTGGTACCAATTAACCGGTAGATAAACAATAAAAGTCGTACGTATAGAATAAAACTACCTGGGATACAGTACGTAGCTGTTGCGAGATACTCGTACATTCGCATAATCATACATAGTACGACACCAGTAAAACGGACACCAGTTGAGTATCGCACATGCCATTCATTATCCACAGGAACATACCGTACACAGAATATGTGCGCACGTGGTTTTCACACAGCAATTTCTATCAAAGATGATACGAAGAGATAGCACTTTCCCCCCCTTGGGGTGACAAACAGCACAGCAGGAACCATGCCCAAACTTGCCCTGTCTGACACTAATCTACTACGTGTATCATACAAGCAGTAGTTTGTACGGGAGAAACACTCGGGCCTACCCCATCGACAGCGCTATACGAATACATTCCCCCTGCTTTGCCTGTCTCCAGATATCTTGCGGTTTCTGTACGCATCTATGCATACAACCAGGGGTGCTTCTGTCTGTCTTCGTGCGGTAGGTACTACAGCAGTAGCTACTGTTGTAATATTGCACTGGTCGGCCGAACAAAAGCACACGCCGTGAAATGCGCACAGCAGTTCTTAGCCGTATATACCCTTTGCTCCTATCAATAGAATCTACAGTACCTTTGAACACATTGACGACGAACACACACATGCGCACACTATATAATCCCACGCGCACACAAAGCATCGACAGCGCCCGGCACAGAACACGAAGAAACCACACCTCTCACCCACCTGTAGAGTAATGCCGTCTTCCACATACAGGGTCTCCGTGAGCAGCCACGTCCCTGTGACGGTCCTGCTCACGTTACCGCTCTCCGACTCCACCGCGAACAGTGGCACGCTGCCTGCCAGCTGCTCCCAGATCTCCGTGAGGGTGATGCATCCACCGCGGGTGACGCCGTCGGCGGACTCCAGGTACAGCCGCTCCGACGAGGAGGAGTATCTGAGCACCGCCGTCGCGTTAGCGTCGCACTCGGGCTTCGGAATAGCGTCGTTCGGCGAAGGCGTGTCTGCTGCACCGACTGGCTGCTGTGAGGAGGCCAGAAAAAGGCTCATGATCGCCGTCATCACAGCGGCCGCTCGAAGCATACCAGCAGCAGCAGCCGTCATCATGATGAGCTGTGCGAAATGCGTCGATCGTCGTTGCTTTCCGCCTGGCTGGCTGTGCGGCGAATCTCAATCAACCCCGGCCAGCGCTTTAGATGCCGCCCTACGGGATGACGAGAGTGAGTGGGTGGGGCAGCAGAAGCCCCTTGCCTCTTGCTCGTGGAAGGCGGACCCCGGAAGTTTGCTCAGCCGGGATCTCTGTCCGTGCGTAACGTGGGTAGTAGGTGGAGTCGGCGGTGGTATGCCTATTTACTGCGTGAATTGGGTGAAAATTTTGAAATACCTGTGGTACTACAGTATATATGTACTTGTATACATACAAGCAGTACTTGTTCCTAGTATAGAGAGTAAGGTCAAACATATCTGCTGCTACTCGTACTGTGCTGTAAATGAAACGCAAACACGAAGAAGAGTGTAAGTACAGCCATAGTTTGCGTACCGTGTATGCTTTGTTTACTTTGTATTAGCCCGTATTTCGTACCAGGTGTGATATATACTACTGCTGCACCTGGTACGCCCCTTCTTCGTCTTCATAGAAAACACGAACGAACATAGAGTTCTACTTGTTCGGGGCCACGAGTGACGCGTGCGGCTTGTTTTGTGCCCACCGCTCGGCCCCAGGATGCTCACCGTCAGGGATGCATGCCCTTGTTTTTACGCTTTGCCGGTAATCATCTAGCTTTCTACTAAGCAGTTGATGTACCACTGTAGTGTTGTAAGCATCCCTACTGTAGCTGATACGTCTTGGGTGTGCTCACCGTTTATACATCATCAGTATCCGGTCGCCCCGGTGGTCTAGCTGGTAGCCACGAAGCTTTTTGGGCCGGATGTCGAGGGTTCGATTCTCCCCTTGGAGGATTTTATTTTCAAATGACACCGACTGTCGAGAGCGCATATTATAGCGTGGGTAAGCAAAATTCGACGAGAGTTGACGAGGGAAGAAAGTGCTGAAATCTTCTCGCGATAAAAATGCAAAGCAAGAACCGTAGTGGGGGAGAAGGGAGAGGAGCCTACTTTGCGACCCCGGAACTGAGTTACGACTAGGGAGAGAGAAAGACGGAAGTGCGAAGATAATAAATGGGATGTACAAAAAAAACAAAAAAAAACGTATATCAACAAACCAGCACGGCTGTATTGGTAAGCTTCAGCCTATGATTAGATGATTAGTTCTCTATCGGGATGGCATGGTCTGCACATAAACGACTCTTCAGTCAGGAGGTCTCCATACACGAAACTTCACAGCAGTCGCGCGTGTTGGGCGTGCTGGTTAACTCAAACTTCGTTCCAACATCAGTTGGGGGGGGAGGGGGGGGCGGAGAGAGGGGACATAAGCTATTTGTCGTATGCGTCGTACCTGTATATAAATACAAGTACATTTTGGTTTTTTGGTTTTCATCCCATTATATATATATATCTTCGTCCTTGCTTTTCTCTATATCTCCTCCTGCTGTCGCAACTCAGATCGGGGGTCTCATAATGGAACCTCTTATCTCCCATCCCCTCTACGCTACGTGCCTTGCATGTTTATCGTGAAAGCGTGCAGCACTTTGTTCCCTCGTCTCGACTCTCGTCGAATTGTGCCCGTACATGACCATGTCAAAAATACGTACGTATCTAGATGAGACATACATATACAAATGTACGAACAGGAAGCAGGTGAAAGTATTCGCATTTCAGAAAACGAAGGTTCGAACTGGTCCGCATTTTAGAAGACGAAGGCTCGAACTGGTCCGAAGTAAAGAACATCAGATTCAACCAGTGCGTCTGGTTCCTATTCGACTCCACATTTTGTTACGATAGACATATTATATGTATGCGAGTGATTACCGATAGAGTGCTGAGACGATATAGACATACGTAGATACGTACTCGTATGTGGGCCAAGCTGAATTATTTGGTTGCTCTTTTACTCGAGGGCGAGGCCAAAGTCGCCCCATGAGATGTGCCTACATACGAAGGAAAGGTAGGTACTACACGAGCGGCACAGGGACAGGACGGAGGCGCTACTAGTAGCACTTCGGCCCCACATGTATCATACATCAATATCGTTAGAGCTATTTACGGTACAAATCAACATCCAACAACTACTCATCATGTCTCTTACAAACATGTAAATATCAACTATGATATACGACGTATCATATTGTACTCGGGGTATATGCTTGGTATATGTGCGCCATACGTTTGTGCGTACCCGCTGAACCTACATAACGAGTATGCACATTTCGTGAACCTTCAACACTCGATATTGGTTTGTTTCTTTTCGCGGGTTTTCGATGCTGGTTGTACTGGTGCTATTCATAGCTAACTGGTGCACGTTTGGTGGACCGCCAAAGGCGAGCCAAACTTATTATGTACGTGGCCAGGTTTTGCACGTATGTTATATACTGTCCAGGCTGGATCGAGTCAGTCGATTTCGGCTTTGACGCGTCAAAACAACGAACAAACGTCTTGACCCAGGCTGTGAGTTATTACCAAAAAAACAGGCCTGTCTGTTGGCGCGATTTTGGATTGGCATTTGTGTGTTGTCTTCACCTAACTAACCACATCAATACACCCAGTGTCTGTCCTGATTCCTTATACTAGAGAGCTAGAGAGATACAAAATATGTGGTCACATACTGTGAGACAGAGAAAAAACAACCTAAAAATATCGGCAAAATAATGCGTAAAGCACGTGAAATGCCAACGTACCGGGTATAAAAACAAAACTACACAAGCCAAGAGCAGAAATATAACAAAAATACACTACAAAAACGAATTGTGAAATAGAACAAAATACTAATGGCGCAAGGGGGCCAGATGCGGTGCTATTATGAAAAGAAAAACATACATGTCCAAGAGGAACACATAGTTACTGCTGCACGAGCGAGGCAACAGGAAGAAGAGGAGGAAGATACCGGCGTAGGGACGGCATTGAAAAAGGAAACAGGGCAAAAACAGGACAACAGAAGCAAGAGAGAAGAGAGAAGAGAGAAAACAGAAAAATCGTTTTCAAGCCGACGATAGCAACACCGATTCCCGTGTCTGCTACGAAACCGATCGGGGCACCATACCACACCTTCTGCTATCTCCTTCCTGCTCTCATCAATGGCGGTGTCAAGTGTCCGTTCTACCACTGTCGCGCCCCCCCCAGTGAAAAACTTCACAAGAAATAAACAAACAAAATAGGGCCAACAAAATATCATTCAAGATTGTAACGCAACGGCTAGTCGAACCGATACCCTGCCACAAACTCTACAATTTCGTGTATGCATCTCTCAACAGCTGTATCAGTACGGCTGCCCCCCCTCCCCATATCGCCTCTGTTGGTGTCCTCCGCTGCGTGCCGTAGACCGCTCCTCTCCGCCTCGCCCCTTTGCCACCTCGCCATACAACTATCCGCCGCTTCGACGACCCCCCGATACCACTTCCCACTTTTCTTCTAGCCATACAACGTCTCTGCTCCGAACAGCGAAGGGGAGCTTTCCGTCGACCTCTCGTGTGCTTGAAAAGCCCTGAGGCCGTCTGCTAGACATTCAGCCAAGTTATTTTCTGGTCGGCCAGGTCCCGGTTCTACCCACCAGCCATCGTCCCAAGCATCAGCTGACGGATCAGCCGCTCATTGGTCGTTCGCTGTGCGGCCCCCGCAAAAAGCAAGCGTTGTTTTCGGGGAAGCTCGTCTCAACGATCTCGCATAGCACCTTCTCGAGAGCCTTGGCGTACGACATGAGGTGGTCGGTTCGTTGGCGGCGCTAAACGCCGATGATCCGTAGGAGGAAGTTGTGCTGTGCCGTTCGCATCTCAGCGAAGTGCTCCTCGCCAAGGGTTCACGTGACACACCCGCACATCAGTGTCTCCATCGCCTCGGCCTTTAGCATGCGCACCTTTAGAGTGAACAGGGCATCCTCCATATCATACAGCTCCCGCTTAAACTGATTGTAGCGGGATGCCCTGTCGAGTCGGATCCGTCGTCTGGCAAGCTATACTATGACACGACTATTAATAGCTTCAGTAGACGCGCACACACGTAGTAAACCATACCGTTAGGGTTTCGTTTTCGAGATTTCAGACATCAAGGTTGCGGAGTAACCGAGCAATCCGTTCCACAAGAACACAAAGGGGACACAACCAACTTGCTTGCGTAGACGGACTACTACTGGAAGACGCTCGTGTGGCTGGCTACAGTTAACCCAGCACAATATCGGACAAGCTTGGGTGTCGCCGCCTTCACATTGAAGCCCGTTTTTTCTACGCAACGAACTTCGTACCCCAAGTGCCCGTCTTGATTCTTCGTCTGAGAGAGACAAGTGGTTCATGTTATGTGTTCACCGACTGCGACCTAGCGTGGAGGGTCCACCACACTATTTCACTTTTCATATTTCCTTCCATGGAAGGAAGTGAAATTGAAACCACCATGGAGGTTACTTCTATGGAAGTCTGTTTATTTCCGTGGAAGTAAATTTACTTGGATGGAAATTCCCACGGACGTAAATAGCATTTACTTCCTCCATGGAGGACGTAAATTCCCGCTTGAAGAGAGCCTTCACCCATTAGACAGGTCTGGCGGGGTTCCACGCTGTGAGCTATATTATCTTTAATATCCCGTTTGTAATTGGTCCACGTTATCGATATCGAGATGGGCCCACTTGATGTGGAAATGTGTTACCAAGTGGGGACCAAGGGGTGGATTCATGGAAGCTTCCCTCGCTTCCTCGCTTCCATGCTCTACTCTAACTTCCACGGAAATGAAAACACTTCCATGGAAGTCGGATTTACTTCCATGGGAGTAAACATATTTTCATGAAAGTTGAACTTACTTCTATGGAAGTAAACAAACTTCCATAAAAATGGACTTAACTTCCATGAGATTAAACAACCTCCTTGAAGGGGTCCGTGACAGATCGGGGGTCTCAAGCGAAAACAATCCGTGCACCCAGCTGGGCGGAAATTATTGTACACCCAGATTGTTATATACCTGGTAAGTTCTGCTGTTTACTCATAGTGCATGAAGAACCCTGATTCCACGACCGATACGTGGGAGGACAGATCGCGCTTCGCGCTCTCGATATACGGTTCGTGCTTCGCGCTCACGGCCTCCGGCGGCTGTATGTACGCACCGTGTGGGTGGAAACAGGGAGCCAAATGGGATCATATCCGGGTGGGGTCAGGTCCGGGTGGGAGCACGGGTGAAACACCCTACTGGGCCATCGCACCCTGCTACCAGTCGGACCTAACCGCATCCGGATATGATCCCATTTGACACCCTGCTCCTACCCACAAGGTGCAGAAACAGAATCAGCCCTCCGCAGGAGGCGCCGAAGACCTTGAGCGCGAAGAACAAACCGTAAATCGAGAGCGCGAAGCGCAAACCGTCGAAACATCATCCCATGTATCGGTCGAATGATCAGGGTTCATGGTGCACTACGAGTACTCAATAAAACCTACCAGGAATATGATAACAATATGGGTGTACAATAATTTCCACCCAGCTGGGTGCACGGAGATGTCTCGGGTGGCAAAAGAAGCAAAATGCCTGGCCTCATCGGGAAATATTGTCTGGAATAGGTGCTTGGCACAGAGAAAGGCGCCGCACCAAAGCTTCTGGGCTTTCCCATGCCCGTGACGGGCAACACAACAGCCGCGCATAGCCCTGCAAAATAATATTGAATTGGCTGCAGCCATGGTGCCCACAGCTCACGCCAACGCTGATACCTGGGATACCGTCTCCGCCTGCAGGTTAGCACCATCACCCGCCCCGAACATAATCCTACGGCGGTCCGTGGGCAAATCCTCACCATGCCGCTAGTGGGCAAAACAGGAATAAAATAAATGCATTGGAGGTTGTCGTCCATATGCAAGTCCACCTCACAAGCGGTTTTTAGCAGGATGCAGCTCACCCTTCATGCGATTCGCCCAACACCTCACGGCGCTTTGCAAAGCTTGGTGCAAGAAATGTCTGCCTGGTTGGTAAAAGCCCAACGTGGTCCGCCCCGGCATTGTAGGGATCCGACGGGACGCATGCTACGATAATAGTAGTGTTGCGTCTCAGCTCTGAAAAATGAGTTGCTCCGAGATTTGATTTTTGGGTCAAAAGCTAATCGAGATCTCGATCGAGATTGCTCTGATCAAAAATCAAACCTCGGTTGAGATTAATTATACCAACCAAATTGTTCGCTTTATTCGGGGAGTTTAACCAGCTATTCGAGGCCTTTTCTTGACGGAGCCTGCTATATACCTGGTACCACACGCCACGCACGTTCGACACTACGGGGGACCAACCACCTGCGAATGAGTGACCCGACGAAGAGGATGGGGGGGGGGGCAGATGACATGTCTCTCATGCATGTTTTGAAGAAAGGGAAACAAGCCAGACAGCTTGAGGCAGACATACGTGTAGGCGCAGACTCCCCCCCCACCTGTTCATATGACTACGGCCGCTCTTTCGGTGAAGGACACCATCATGAACGAATGGTCCCTTCACAGGAACCAGAAACAAGTCGGTTTAAGCCGTGTGAAAACCCTCGGCGTCCCCCTTAAGTGGTGGGCAGGAAAGCAAAGCACGTTTCCGAAGGTCGCCAAGTTGGCCCGCAAGTATCTCGCAGTGCAAGCTTCGACCGCCGCATGGGAACGTCTGTTCTCAGTAGGAGGGAACACGATCACGAAGAAGCGCAATCGCTTGAGTGGAGAGATGGCAGCCGATATCATTTTTCTGCACGAGACTCTGAAGAACAAGCTGTGGTAACGTGAGAGCTGGGGTTCGGGGTCCGCGGTAGCGTGGTCGCTGGTTCTCGTGGGTTGGCGTGATTATCCATCAACGCACACCTAGCAATCAGCATAGTGTTTGCTGTGTTGTTAACCCTTAAGAACTGGTCCCACGAATTTGGGGACAAACTACTTGGAATTAGTGTAGGATAAGTTTTGCAGTTATGAACGGGTTAGGATTACCCTGGGCTGGGTAATCAATCCATCTTTCACCCTTATAGTTCAGGAGGTAATACCCTCACATTTGACGTCGTCGAGGACACGGGTTCGAATCTCACGTCGAACATATTCTTTTATAGAAACGCTTGCGCGTGCGTCCCCAAAAAACACGTCTCCCTGGTCTCCCAGGTATTGAAACAGAGCGGGTAGGTCAACATACGGCCGTATACGGTACCGATGTCTTAAATATCCCGCCGTTCAGAGGGGGGGAGAGTGTTATAAGGATTACCCTGGGCTGGGTAATCGATCGATCTTTCACCCCTATAGCTCAGCAGGTAATACCCTCACAGTGTGGTGTGTGGTGGCATATACAGGTTTGTTATTGGCAGGAGGGGCGAACACGAGAGGACGGATGCTACACTGCCTGTAGTGTATACAATATACAGTTGTAGTTTAGCAGTACCTTAGATGTAACATGCATAGGCGACGTCCAATGACGAGCCAGAGACTTCGTATGGTATTGGCGGGGTACGGCATAGCGTGGAGACGCCATGCGGACGGCTGATAGGGACAAATAACAAAAAAACAAACGAGAAATCAACGAAATAGTATTGATCGAGATCTCGACCGAGATTGATTTAGATCAGTAAATCAAATAAAAGTTGAACTGAGATTGATTTAAAAAAATCAATTGATTTACTGTAGATCAAAGAGCAATTGATTTTTTAGTTGAGACGCAACACTATACGATAGAGGTGCACCATGTTGTTTCTGAGCTCCTCACTTAAGGAGCGTCATACCTCACCGAAAAAAGGATTTTGGAGGAAACTAAAAGTGCTGCCAGATGAGAAATCTCATGACCGAAGTATACTTGAAACATTATTCGTCAGACGCGTGCTACGGTAGAGGTAGCACTCTTTGGCTGAATCGTTTTCTGAACGATCGGGCTCCTTAACCCAAATTCGTCGTACTTTCATTTTTGTGACGAATACTGTTTCAGAGTATACTTCGGTCATGAGGTTTCTCATCCGGCAGCACTCTTAATTTCCTCCAAAATCATTTTTTCGGTGAGGTATGCCGCTTCTTAAGTGAGGAGCCCAGAAAAAACATGGTGCACCTCTATCGTAGCATGCGTCGTCACAAAAACGAAAGTCCGACAAATTTGGGTTAAGGAGCCCGATCGTTCAGAAAACGATTCAGCGAAAAAGTAGTACCTCTACCGTAGCACGCGTCAGGGTATATGGTCATACGATTACGGCCACCCACGACATCAGTACACCAGGAGTGTATTCCACTGATGTGTGTGGAAAACCAGATTCAAAGCAGGTCGCATTGTATGGTTCTCTCGATGCTGATGCTTGCAATGGACGCGCCAAGCAATACAAATGGCATGCCCTCTGAGCAAGTACATGGGAAATGCAGCTAAACCACCGCGTACACCATTAGTCGTTCCTTGTCCCGAAACAAACTCTCTTCCCTGGCCAAACCGATGCGAATGAAACGCGCCGAGACAGGCATGCGAACTCTCCTCACAAACGGAACCAACTTTTGGCAATCCCCATTGCTGTACGTTCGCCTGTGCGGGCGTTGCTTGTGTGAGCTAACTGCCCACACACTACGGTGCATCGCCCCCGGACCGTTTGCATCGCTATCCAAGACGACGAAGACACAGACATAGATGCACGCACGCTCTAGAATGGACGACCGCTGTGCAGAGTGGGTGTTCCCGGTTGTGATACATGAGGCCCGAACACTACGAAATCATCAAATGGCTGAACGCACACAGCGACTGCAGTCAAAGCAAATATGTTCACCCTTTGACCTACTACTACTACTACTACTACTACTACAAGGACAACTTCCACCTGTTTGCTTCCGCTGTTCATGTTTTGCATGCGTGCCAATAGGCCAAGATGACGATGGTTGCGTGGTATCTTACGATAAGTGATTATCCCAATGAGTTTGAAAAGCCGACCTGAACCACGACGACGTAAACAATAATGACACCGTTCGTTGGGCCTTAGTTTGGTGAAAGTACGTTCTGCAGTCGACCACCAAAACATATTCAATGACTCGTTCAATGTCCATCGTTGTATCTACTTTGTATATACCATAAATACCTACGTGCGTATATCCTGCAAGTGTGCCCGCTCGGCCGGGTGCAATGTATACATGTTGGCCTCACGTAATACCTGTAAAACCTGTCGCTACATCAGTCCGAACGCGTGTCAAATGGAAACAAGGAATACGTTCGCGTTTACTGGGGCAAAACCATGATTGCAATGGGTGAATCTAGGTTTTGCAAACGACGCCATGCACCACTCCAATTTCAAGGCAGTTTCCCCCGGGCCGTACATACGACAAACGCCACCAGCTCGAAACGCGTGTATCGTGTTTTAGGCCAAGGCCTTTTCAGCGACACAGCTGCGACATCATAGCACGAACCACGAATTGACCCCTTTCTGCCCGTCAAACATCGCCATGAAAGCGAGACGGTGGATCAAGACTCGAATCCCTTTCAGAAAACCCAGCTTAATGAGTACAATGGACCACACGATGCCATCATACACAATAGGCACACGACACACTCATGCCTGGGGCAGGATCAGCCCCGACGGCTTGTTTTGCCCCCACGGCGCGAGCCCGCGCCTCGATATCTTCTCCAGTCTACAAGTAGTTGAGGTGCCCAGCTGAGCATGGATTTGAGCACGCTGTCGCACTCGTCGATGATGATGGGAAGGCCGGCGCCCTCGGTTTAAGTTTCCAGCGGTTCCCGTCCCTGTTAGCATATGAACGTTGAGATCCATACGTATATAGTGTGATGTGCCGTCACTACGCACTGATACGAGTATATGAGTATCGCAGTCTAGATATTCGTGTAAATACAATATGCGGATAGATTACGAGTTTTTCTTACTCGTAGTGCGCTCTATTGTATGTCCAAAGCATCTCCATCGGGAACGATACTGGGGTCGTTGTTCCGTGGTCTTGAAGAGGCTCCGTACGTCGTGACGACCAGGGTTATTGCCCAGTGTTTTTCATCCATCGGACATGTCATTCGTTGTGCATATACATATGTTTGAACACGCGATATACACGCCCCTTTTGCGCAGGTGTAGTGAGTCGGTCTTGTATATTACGATAAGGCCAAACCACCCTGCCGAACCGTCGCTGTCGAGGCCCCCCCCCCTGCCGCTATACCCCAGGGGTGCTGCCGGACGAGGAGGTTCCCTCGCTCAATGGAAGTGGTGTAAAGGAGTGACAGCAGAGAATAGAGGAACCCTCAAGCTGCAGTTCGTCCGACTGTGCGTGCCCTGGAAGTCCTTCATTGTATTGCAGGAGCAGTGCCGCAGCCAACGCCGCTCAAGTTCGATCACGATGCTTGTTCGCGCACTACTCTGACACTCGAACCTTCAAGACCCTCGTCCGGAGCATCAAGATCCCGCAAGCATGCACACGATGACTTCAACATGTCCAGCTCGCTGACGTATTTGCGCTCGCTCGTGTTCCCGCATGTTTTGCGTGTCCAACCGATGCTGGGCGGCCGGCCAATTTCTCCAAACGATGACGACCCCTTGAGATCATTGCATGTGAGTGGGTGAAGGTTTTAATTGTGACTGGACTCTGTCCACAGGCCCCTGGCGTGCATGGTGGTCGTCGCTAGTATGCGTTTGCACTCGCTTTCTCCAAACTCGGGCCCTCAGGAAACGTGCTTGTGAAGTTGAACATCCCGAGACTGTAATGCAGCGCTCGCTGCGCAAACGTCAGTACTTCTGTACCTGAAGCAATACTGTGGTACTAATGGCCGAATCCTGAGCAAATTCAACGTACCGAGACTGGGATTGAAAATGTTTGGGAGGGAAAGCGTACGATAATCAGACGTATTTCCTCTGCTCCAATGGGCGCAGCCCTCAACCTTGAGAACGCGTTCGTCGGATACACCCCCGCATGGAGTCACGCCCCGGGCAACGGCATCGCTTGCCGAACGACAATTATGCAGGGACGCAACTTCTTTGCACAGTTGATGTAGGTGATGAACGGGCCACCCCCGTAAAAACGTAACGACCCTGTTGTGAAAAGTCTGACACCCTAGCAGAAGCCCGTAGCAGTGATTGGTTATTCTTTATATGGCACGCCTGACACGAATACAGAATCTTACCTGGGAAAAAGAAATAGAGTTACGGCCAAATAGACACCTCCGATGTGTTTGCCCCCCGCTGCTGTCAGATATGCCGCGATTCTGGACTATGGCTTCATGAAGTTACAAAGTGTTTCGTGATCCACAACATATAATTGAATGCACCGACTTGGACCGCAACGACCCAAAGCGTGTGACACCATTATTCCAGCACAAGACCAGGCAGGGGGCGTTTTTCACTGTATTCGTTCGGCGAAGGAACACTGCGGAGTCGAAGGCTGATACAAAGCCTGAGTTGATATCCAACTCACAATCTAATACCTGGTAGGTCCCAGGCATTGAAGTGTTATTTTTCGACTCGATTTTCCTCCACTGACCATCTCTTGACGCCGTGTACAGGCATGCTAATACCCCGTTCCGAACGCGTGCCAACCTGACACAAGATCATACATGCTCTCACTCCGGTAGCCAAAGCGCGGCCCACGCCGGTGTGCCCGCGACGCCATGCCCTACATACGCTTCATTCAGTAATACACCAGCAAATTAAAACCCGCCATACACAGACCAAACGCAGGTGCATTCGCTCCATGTGCGCATTATTCGGGTTTGTCTGCCTCAATGTCGTCTATATGCCAATGCAGCATGCTTGTATATACCTGGTTCCAACCCATTATATAACGAAGAATACGCACCCCTCCCATGTTACGAAGCGTTGTCAACGAAAGAACCTCGCTGTGTGAACGCCTCACCTAAATACATAGACACCAAGCCACAGTTTGTTGGGGGTGACCATACGCCAGCACATCACGAACGCAGAGGGCACCAATGCCCAAAAACAAGGGCCGAGTCCCGACATCGTTTCCAATCCTTGCGCGCAAAGCTCCACAAGAAAACACACAATTGTTTTCCAGGTTTACGACCGGTGGGAATTCACCAATGGCGTACCGGTGGACTGGCTAGCCACGAAGACGTGCTGATAACGGTGTAGGGTATCCGACAGAGAAACCACGCAAATTCGATTTTTCTACCGGAATAAAGTGAGCAATATGCACCAAAGGACCATTACCTTACACTGGTTGGTACGGTACTTCGGAGTACGCCAAGTAACACGGTGCCACGAAGTTCAACCGAAATGGTTTGGGTCCCACTTGCACGTACATCCCCACTAGTCGTGTGTTCGACGCTACTCCCTCCCATTCTTACGTGCATACAACAACGTTCTCCCCAAATTCGTGGGACCAGTTCTAAAGGGGTTAACCAGAGCGCGGCCTGCCCCGATTAACCACTGCCCCGATTAACCACTGGCGCCAGCGAATTCGAACCACCCATAGGCAAAGCACACGCAGCCAGACCCTCTTTGATCGTATTCATGTCTGTACCAAGAGCTTCCTCCCCGATGAAGCATGTTTGCATATAGATGGTGACAACCCACCATACAACGAGGAATACGCGCCCCTCTCGTTTACGAAATATCGTCAACGAAAGTGTCACGTCGTGTACAAGTTTCTCCCACATGTATATATATATATTAGACGCCACGAGGTTTGAGGCAGCCTTGTTTTACCGTACCCACAAACGGAATGGACACCCATGCCCGAGGAAGGCTGAGTTAGCCTAGACAATTCGCATGTGTTTTCCTATGCCCAACCCCGCATAAAAGAACGCCATTGATTTGTCCAGGTTTTCGTCCCCGGTCAAAACACTGCCACCGGCCGTGGACCGGTGGACTTGCCGCGAAAACATGCTGGTAACGATGTAGTGTATCCGACATACAACCCGACCAAACAGCAGCAGCTTTGCTTCCGCCACGAGGTGGGCAATATGCACCAAAGGACCATGATAGCACGTAACGTAGTTCGGTGAACACCAAGCAACACGGTGCACGAAGTTCAGCCAAAATATTATGGATCCCTTTTCTGCAAGGGAATGCTCATTCATTGTACATACTCTTTACACTACTTCCACCCAATCTTACGTGTATAAACAACTTACATGCATTAAACAGTACAACAAAAGCGGTGCATGGGCTTATGAACATATCGCACGGTACTAAATGAGCGAAAACACACCTTCTATTTATTCTGCCCGGGCTGTCCCCGGAAAGCCTACGCGAAACCCCGTCAATGTGATGGAAACAATATTCACCACGACGGATCTAAACGCTATCTTGCTGTTGTACGTCTTCTCCACGCCAACCACACGACAACACAGATTGCATACCAGCACCACTAATGCGTGGAACGAGCAGATTTTTACACTCCAGTACCCCAACCAGAGATCGACATAGATTTGAAACTCTCCACCTGACCACCGTGCGACTGAGCGTTCTACGCCGTTACAAGTGACCCGAACATGGTTAAATGAGGGAGGAATGCTCCTCAAACAACGCAAGCAGGCCGCAAGGGCGCCACCGAACAGTGACATCAGTGTCGCCAAGGCTTACTCTGCAGAAACGCGGCTAAAGAGCATAAGACCCACACCAATCTGGGGTCTGCATATACACATACCGAGATGAGGGAGGCATGCCCCCGCTCGTGCTAGATTGCTCCCGCGACTGCTGTTGTTGCCCTCAGCAAACAGGGGTAAAGGCAGAGTCCGACTCATCGTCGAAGCAAGCGCCGTCGGTGATCCTTAGCTCGACGTCGTCCAGGCCGGTGTTGCCCGACATGACGGTCCCCGAGCAGTCCTCGAAGCGGATTTTTTCCGGGTCTTCAAAATCGTTGTCGATGAACTCGGTGCCGTCGGCCGAGGCGAGTTTGATACTCTCCGGACCACCGATGATGGTGTTGTCCGTGAAGATGTTATCCTTCATGCGCCCGGAATCCACCACCCACGGCTCATCCGACCCCTCGTACGAGTAAACATTGTAACTGAGGACGGTAAGCAATCACGATTTGGGGACAGCCGCGCCGGGAGTTTAAGCACGAATCGAGCTCGTACGGTTCGACAATCCGACCAGTTTCCGACATTAGGTGTATGGTCCTGGACTTGCCGTACAGTACATGAAGAAGGCAAAAAAGGCGTACATAAGATTACGTGTTTCCGCTTATTCTCCTCGTTCAACATATTCACGCCATATGAAACAAATAAGGGAGAGGGGGGAGCGGAAGTAACGGCTGAGTAAACGCTGCCAAAGGTAACGGTGGAGGGGTCACGCTCATTCTCGCTATACGGGGGATGGGGCAATCTGGCGGACGGCTCTGCGTACTTCCCTTCTAGTTGGGCTAGAAACTATATTGTTGGAAGGGCGAAACAAAATAGCTTTATGGCGGCATATATCGCGAATCACAAAGATGGAATGACCCATGACCGAAACTGTAGAGGGTGGTCGCTTGTTGGTATGCCCGCTATTGTTCCGCACTGAAAGTCACGTGTCGGTTCGGGCTATTGGTCTATTCTGGGAAACTTTAACATTTATATATGAGTTTGTTTGAGGTGACGCTTGAGGCGAAAATCTCTGTTTCTACCCTTTTGCGACACCAATATAGTACACCATCTGAGGAACCCATCGAAATACTTCCCTGCCGCCTAGGCTGTTCTGCCTTGAATGCCTCCAGAATCCCTCGCGCGAGTGGCTCTGTATCGCTGGAAAGGGTAGTCAGCATAGGGAAAAACTGGACAGTACTGTAGTTAGTTCCTGACCTAGTGGAACCGGTGATGTCGTTCTTAGAGAATACGTTGTCGGCGCACCCCACGGACATCCTGATGCCGTACTTGTTGTCCTCGAAGATGTTGTCGGAAACGTCGGCGTTGAAACTCTCCATCATCGCCATTCCAGCGTCGCCGTTATCGTGGACGTAGTTCCCTAGAATTGGATCAATGGGGTCAGTTCATCAATTGGGGCCAGTTCGGGGTCAGCTTCTATTGGGTTATCAAGGTGAGCTTAAGACCAATCGAACTAAACATACACCAAATAGATCTCGGCCCAGCCCCGAGTTCAAACGTACCTTCCCTGCAAATCAGGGCGGCGTTCGGCTGTGATGAGACATGAGGCGCTCACGGCCGCGTGGAAAACATGGTGCAAATGTTTGACACAACTACACACTCATTGCAGGTCGAAACGCGAGAGCACCAACAGCGCGAACATTATTTTCATGGTCACATCGACAGCAGGGGAAGGTTCGTTTGCACATCTTCGATTTTGTGTTATCCACCGACACATTTCACCGTTTTGTCTTCAAACTGCTAAGCCTCAACCATGGTCTAACCGCCCTCGAGATTTTCTCAAGTATGTATGGAGGCATGCTGCGGGTAGAGGTGGCACCTGCATACAGGCCATTTTCTGAGGCTGGTCACTTGAGAAGCTCTATCCCTGACCCCCAAAACTGATTTTTGGAGGCAGAAAATAAATAAATATATATATGCCCGGCGACCAATCGCATGGTCTCAGGTATAAAATGTAACATATTTTATGATAAGAACGAATTTTTCGACTCGTTTGGGGATAAGGAGCCTCGCCATTCAGGGCAAAAATTAGCCAAAAAGTGCTACGCACCTCTATCGTAGGGCGTGTCAATGAGGGGCTTGTTGGATGAGCGTCCTTCAAGGCTGTTGCTCACCTTTGACAGTGGCGTCGTCGCCGCTTCTGTGAAGGAATATGCCGACGGACTCGTCACCGCCGCCGTACACCTCGTTCCCCTGACCAGCAGCACAACAACGTGGTCATGGTCAGTGTTTTGCGAAATATACGCAAGGGAAACAGAACTGGAGCAGGGGCGACTCACGTATTGTTTAAACATCAACAATATATAGCGAGAGGGGGTACTCTATGCGACACACAGCGACCAGAGGGTAGTTCCGCTTTCTCAAGCCCGCATCGTGTTTCATTGATGCACATTACACCCAACGGGTGAGTATCGGTTGCAAGCGTCCATGCTGTCGTCGTGGCGACACACTCATAATATTTTAGATTATCCAACTTCAACAAAACTATCACCGACGCAGGTGCGTAGATCGAATTTGGAAAGCTCTGGCGTAGGTGCGGTGTTATATTCGCGCATACCGTACCTGGATGGAAACGTCGTTGCAGCGCTTGGAGGCGATGATGCCGTGGTTCTCGTTGTTGTAGACCTCGTTGTCGTGGATGGTCAGGAAGTCGCTGTCGTCGTGGGGGTCGAAGCCGTACGCCGTGTTGTCGTGCATCTTGTTCCTCCTCCAGTCTCCCTGCTGGTGGCCGTACGTGTACACCCCGAAATGGTTGTGGTGAATGTCCGAGTCGTAGATGTTGCCGTAGACGTTGACCTCGTCGAACAGCTCGGGGTTACTTAAGTCGCTGCAGAACCCTCGTACCTGAAGGGATCGTTGTGAGATTTCGGGGTCGGTTTGATGTGACTTTATCAAAAGGGGGCGATACAAGAGAAATTTCAATTCATGATTTTAAAGCAAGGTGTTACTATTGATAGTTGGAAATTTCACACTGTGCTCGGAAGACGTGGGACGCCCACACCGCAGCACTGTGTGCTTACTGGTGCGCAAACCTGTAGCCTAGCCGTTTCGTGCCTCGTGACCTTGATCCAGTAGCAATGAGTGCTTGTCATTCCCAATGCCCTTTGTCATGGCGGTATATGAACAGGAACGTCGTCGTTGTCTACGACAACATCGTGTGCTCGTTGGTGGTTGATCGATTTCAGGGCGATCAGGTGTTGTAGCGATACCGGCTTCCACATCAAGACTTGCACAGGTCAGATGGCACTCATCGCGTCTGGAAAGCGCAAGCAAAATACCAATCCCAGCCTTTCTATGCTCAAGTTGCAAAGAGGAAAGCTGGTACACATTAGTCGAGGGGCTTCCCCTTGCCACTGCTCCACACATAAAATCTATACGCCGACATATTTGTAAGAGAAGGCCGAGCACGCCCTGCTCGCACGCTTGTACGATATATGGTTGGCATGCAGAGGTGCCAGGCAAAACACCGACAAGCGTCGCGACAACCATGCAACCACATCTGCACATGACAACCACACTACACTGCCGCCTTTCACCTTCCATGTGAGACCGTAACTCTCGCCGTCGTGAAACCCAAGGTATCCCATCTCGCTGTCCTCGATGTCCATCCGCGCCTCTCCCATGTTGCTCTTGGCCATGCCGTCGCAACTCTCGTCGTCGTCTAAGATGATCTCGGAGACGGCGCTGATGTACGATCGGCCATCATCTTCGTCTTCGCGCACGTCGTTTCTGCCGGTGTCCCAGGCAAACACCTGAGGAGCGGCGGGGAAATAATCCATAGCCACGGTATATCAAGGGTTTCCCCTTTGTGAGGCATACGTGAGGTAAAAGGGATGTTCGAAAACGATTGCCTTCCGCCAGACATAATTAGGGGGTTTGGCGGTAGACAGGGGGGGGGGCTGCAGGGTCACGACGAAGGTAAACGGTGAATACAGGGACTGCGATGAGGGCAACAGAGACAACTCACACTGGACGCCAATACTGATTAATTTTGTTTATCTGGGGAACATGTCGCTCTTTATACGGTTCAAAAACCCCGACAGCGTACTGCGCTACTGCTGCTTGGAACCACCTATGTGCTCAGCCCGCTTTGTGTCTCGTCCGAGTCGCTAGTAGCGGCCGGCATTGCGTCTTGGTGGAGTGGAGTGGTCACAAGAACTCATGCAACATTAAACACCCGTACGAACATAAGTGCAGACGAAACTCGGGTTGGCACTAAAGTAAGTTCTCATTAGAAATGTCGCTATGTACGTGCTTAAAGAGTGAACACAAGCGGTAAGTATTCCATCGAACGAAATAGCTGCGACCAATGAAATAAATATCTCCGATCAATTTGTCATCATGTCAGCTAACATTCAAATACGATAGTCCATGTCTGTAAGCACGTAAAGAGTGCCGGCGTTAGATGGTTGGACACACAGCTGATGCTGGAACGCCACACATCGAACATTTAAAATCCACACTTCTCGCTTGACGTTAAGCCATATTTACTCCGAACATACTGCCGGGAATGCGGGCCGGTTATTTTTTTGTTGCCCGGGCGAGTTCCCTAAACCAGAAAAAGTACTTCATGTTCCCTTTTCTCACGTCGCCGAAAGCGCCAGACCGTTTGTTGTCAATACTATTCTTAGATGAAAATCGATGTGGAGTTGGAATAGCGAAACTCCTGCACGATGAAAACGAAGGCAGGTACAGGGCGGGGGAGTCCAAGGAGGGTACCCTGTGAGAACGGGTTGTTCAGGATACCGCTGAGTGTAATCACCCCCGAATTGTGCTGAAAAGAAAAGTGCCGGATAGGATAACAAATAAAAAAAACACACACAATCGAAGAACCAAACAAACAAGGAACACACTCCTGTGGCGACGCGACTGAACTGTGTGACTTATTATGATTCCTCTCGAAACCCTACCACCAACACCGAACCCAGCCAACCTTGGTGCTCACGAAATCCAGGCTACCCCCGTAGGCCCGCAGGTTGATGTACATATCACTCGTGCTCAGCAGGCGCAGCTCGTCGGCGTCACCCCCGGCGGAGGTACCGTGCACCTATCGAGCGAAAAGAAAAGAGCAGTCGAGCGGCGGTGGCGGGGGATTACCGGCCGATTCATCATTGCGGAGAATAGTGTGTAATAGTACTGCAGTTTCATCGCGATTTACTTCGTATGTACTGGTACATACCAGGTATAGATACACCGGCAGTAGCATATATACTTCGCAATGGGCGCGTACCGGGAAATCCTCAGGCAGCAAGCAGCCTGGCAGGGGGGTATATTATATATAGAGATATATATTTATACATCGAAACAGGTGCTATTAATAGCGCAGATACACACCTATGTATATACAATGATTATGTACATCTTGTTGAGGTTATGTAACCGGGATAAAACGAGACATAGAAAAGGGCGCGTCTACAGCAGAATGACACAGTCAGTTGGTTGCCGCGCCCGGTACCCGGCAGGTGTTAATTCTCGTTCGTGCGGTGCACGGCAGTTGAAGATATATTGTGCATGCCCCGTGTAAAATCCTCGTCTTAACAGACTGAGGCTGCCGCAACACGCGCAGTGTACCCTTCGATACACATTCAGGGTTAGCTCACCTCGCCCCAAACACATGTATCTGCATGCACGGCCACAGCAGCCACGACAACAGCAGTGTCCAACATATACCGAGAGAACAAATAAACTTTACCTCAAGAGTTATGCCGTCCTCAATCCAAAGGTGCTCCGTGAGAAGCCATGTCCCCGTCGCGGTGTCGCTCACATCGCCGCTGTCCGGGTCCACGGCGTATAACGGCGCGTCGCCGTCCAACCACTCCCAGATCTCTGTAAGCGTGATGCAGCCACCTCGAGTACTGCCGTCCTCCGACTCGACGTACACACGCTCTGAACTTGAGGAATATCGGAGCGACACTGTGGTGCTCGAGTCGCACCCTGGTTTGGCGATGGCGTCGTTCGGCGAAGCGGTGTCCGCCGCGTCGGCTCGCCTGGTGGCCGCCAGGAGGCTCACGATTGCCGCCGTTCGAAGCATGGTTGTCGTCGCCATTTCTATCTATCTGCGCGAAGGGCTTTTGTTGGTGTCCACTGACTGCAGTCGCCGGGTTCAACTCGGTTGCTTGGTGGTGAACGGTAGGTAGAGGGTTGAGTGATGGGGTGGGCGAGGGGTGGGTTGAGATCGGCTGCGAGAATTCGCGCTTGTTTTCTCCTCGGGGCAAGTTGAAGCGCGAAGTGTTTCCCCCGGCCGGTGGCATAATTTTATGACAGCGCAGCCAGTGTGCCGATACCCCGCTGTTCGTGGCTCATAAACACAACTAACTTCTAAAATTTGATAACGGGCTGAACTGCATTCATGAAATTACGTGACGTGTGTGCGTATCTATGGTACGTAACACTCCCAGAGGTACCTGGTTATATGCATACCAGTATGGTACAAGTAGTAGTACATGTTTACATCTTGGGATTGCAGTTCTAGCACCGTGCTATGTGTTCAGCAAAAAAAGCAGGGCATTCCTCGAGACGCGGTTTCGACTCCGGGACCAAATCCCGCGGGATTCAGGTACCACGGGATTTCACGAATTGTTTGTGCGGGATCCGGCCACCGCGGGACTCCCCGGGACGAGATTGAACCACCACGGGATTAAACGGGATTTGTTTAACGGGATCTAGCCACCACGGGATTCGACGAATTTGTTTGTGCGGGATCCGGCCACCGCGGGACTACCCGGGACGGGATTCAGCCACGACGGAAATTCAACAGGATTTGTTGTGCGGTATCCGGTCACCGCGGGACTCCACGGGACGGGATTCAGCCACGACGGGATTAAACGGGAGTTTTTGTGCGGGATCCGGCTACCACGGTATTACGCGGGAATCGTTTGTACTGGACGCGAGTATTTCACGGCACTGCGGCTGCTGCTGTGTTCGGCGACCACGACGGTGGTACATCACATGTTGTTTTGGACGGGATCCGACCCCCCCAAGGTTACTCCGCGATTGTTGTACGGAGCGCAAACACGCAAGTACACATCCAACACCAAACATAAATGCAACTGTCTCACCAATATGTATTGATTATCAACATATTGGATTTTCTATTATATACCAAGTTTTACAGTACGAGCACATTTTTGTAGCTATTATGGAAAAAAAAAGACATACAAAAAAAAGACAGAATCGAAGTCGGAACCTGACACTTGCACGTACGCTGGTCATAGTCCCTCCTTCTACGAAGGGGCGATTATCATTTACGTTTGTACGGGATTTCACGTTTCTGTAATGAGGGGGACTCGGGATATTCTGAATCGTGCGGGACGGGATTCGGTATATTCGGAATCGTGCGGGACGTGTTTGTGCGGGAGCGGGGTTTTTTAATTTGCGCGGGGCGCGTTTGTGCGGGAACGGGGTTTATTACACTTTTGCGNCACGGGATTAAACGGGATTTGTTTAACGGGATCTAGCCACCACGGGATTCGACGAATTTGTTTGTGCGGGATCCGGCCACCGCGGGACTACCCGGGACGGGATTCAGCCACGACGGAAATTCAACAGGATTTGTTGTGCGGTATCCGGTCACCGCGGGACTCCACGGGACGGGATTCAGCCACGACGGGATTAAACGGGAGTTTTTGTGCGGGATCCGGCTACCACGGTATTACGCGGGAATCGTTTGTACTGGACGCGAGTATTTCACGGCACTGCGGCTGCTGCTGTGTTCGGCGACCACGACGGTGGTACATCACATGTTGTTTTGGACGGGATCCGACCCCCCCAAGCTTACTCCGCGATTGTTGTACGGAGCGCAAACACGCAAGTACACATCCAACACCAAACATAAATGCAACTGTCTCACCAATATGTATTGATTATCAACATATTGGATTTTCTATTATATACCAAGTTTTACAGTACGAGCACATTTTTGTAGCTATTATGGAAAAAAAAAGACATACAAAAAAAAGACAGAATCGAAGTCGGAACCTGACACTTGCACGTACGCTGGTCATAGTCCCTCCTTCTACGAAGGGGCGATTATCATTTACGTTTGTACGGGATTTCACGTTTCTGTAATGAGGGGGACTCGGGATATTCTGAATCGTGCGGGACGGGATTCGGTATATTCGGAATCGTGCGGGACGTGTTTGTGCGGGAGCGGGGTTTTTTAATTTGCGCGGGGCGCGTTTGTGCGGGAACGGGGTTTATTACACTTTTCTGCGGGACCGGGAACATGATTTAGAAATTTGCACGGGACGCGTTTGTGCCGGAACGGGATTTCACATTTACCGCGGGACCACGGGATAATCCCGAATCCCGCACAAAACCGCGGGATAAATCCCGCGGGAAAAGTCCCGAGGAATCCCCTGAAAAAAAGGAAGATCAGTACCTCTCATTCGAGCGGTGGATTCCTGCTAATGAAACCGATCGAATTGTTGTCGGTCGATGACGTGTGTGTGTCTTCTTCACATTGCGCAAGTATGTCTACATACTACCCATCGACACACAGCAGAGCACACCCAGTGTCAGTGCCGATTATTTATCCTTCGGAGATATTTGCTCAGTGGTCACAAAACCACGGCGCAGAGATAGGTGCATCTGTCAACCATGTCACCAAACAAAGCATCGCGTAGTATTACGAGAGCACCCAACACAGGGGAAGCCATAAAATATTGCTCCCCCCCTATCTCGGAATCGAGCGGGTGTTTTCGATTTTTGACGGGTGCACGATGCATCGGTTGACGGATCTCCGGGAACAGCAGATCGACCATATATCCAGTAGATACACGTGTCAGTAAACACGCGAAAACTACACAAGGGAAGAAACGGTCTGTGGCCTGTGATTGGCACGCGCAAGACGAAAAATGGTAATTGCAAACGGAATATTTAAAACTAAAAACTAGACCGTAACCAAACGACAGCAGTCCTGACGTCATGTTGTGTGAGAGTTTTTTTTGTACTTCTCACGTTTTACCAGCAGGCACGGTTCGCCTACGAGGTATATGTAGTACGTAAAGCGCAGGGTTGATGGATCCCGTTCTATTTCCAAGTAATATGTACCGCAGAAAAACGATCAATGGGTTTTGTACCTTCTAAAGGGCCTAACAGCTCGTGACAATACCACCGTCTGCTGCTGTGTCCAGTGTTGAACTGGGCCGTCTGTTGCTCTCACTCAAGGGCTAGGCCAAGCCTGTCGCGGCCATCGCCAGGCAGAGTATCAGTCATGATCAATCAGGATCTAACGGCGGAGTTGAGTTGCAGTACTATTACTACTACTACAGTACTACTATTAATACTACTACTACTACTACTACTACTACTACTACTACTACTACTACTACTACTACTACTACTACTACTACTACTACTACTACTACTACTACTACTACAGCTACTAAAAATATGTGTCGTCCACGACGGCGGCGTTACCACATCAACCAATTCAGAGTATCCCAAAGTTCGGTCGAGAAATTGGGTGATCTTGCAAACCTGGCGCGCCTCAATAATAGCGCAACAACAACAGCGCGCAGCCTCTGCTCTACGAGTGAGTGTGGACACCTTCTTCGTTATCCATGTACACGTATGTATGTGTCGACCCGCGATACATGGATAACGCAGCAGCAGCAGAGTGAGCCTCAAACACATGACATTTATTTGTCGACATACTACTATACTATTACAACAGCAGTTGAAGTAGTAATACACTACGGTATGTATTATGTGACCCCCCTTGAGTTCCACAGCTGTCAGATTTTGTTCCCCTCAAACCCCGTAGTTCGCGTGATCGAAGTATCCCTCGCAGATTGCAAAGATGAGTTTCGACGAAATCCTTGATCTCACAGCTGCCGTTTTATTTAGTTTTCTCTTATAGTATATTTGAGCTATCAAAGATGAGCTTCGACGAAATCCTCGAGCTCACAGCTGTTGTTTTTTTTTTCAATTTTTTAATATATGATACGTAGTTCAAAGAATCGTCATTGTGGCCAACAAAGCAGCGTACAGCAGTACAGGACACCTATCAATAGTAAGACATACGGTAGGCTGTTAAGAAAGCTAGGGTGAGATTTAGAGGGACATAATAAACTGGGGAGTCGTTATCTTTAAATTAGTGTAGAAAGCACCCTCTCCCAAATAAGAAAGCCAGCCTGGACAATGTTTTCCGTTTCTTATTATTAGGTGTCCTGTAGTACTGCTGTACCTGTACTGATTGTTGAACGTGCGCCAGAAGCGCCTACAATGTATATGGTATGCATGCATACTAAGTAAGGTGTGTCAGGCATCAGGGAGTACAGTAGCACCTGATCAGAAAACGAGCAATAAGAAATTCAGGCTCAGATTGACAGGAAAATGGGAAAATTCGGGAGTCGTTATAGGTACACACAGGCAGTAGAACGCACCCATTCGCAAATACTAAATCCAGCCCGTGGGTCAGATTCCTTGTTTCTTATTGTGGTGTCCTGTACTGCTGCTGTGCTTCTTGCTTCTCATGAGGTGTCCTGTACTGCTGCTGTGCTTGTTGTTTCTCGTGATGTGTCCTGTGCTGCTGTGAGAATATGCGACATGTGGTACTTTTGCTGCATACATACAACAACAACAACAACAACAACAACAACAACAACGACAACAACAACAACAACAACAACAGCAACCAGAGTAAGAAAATGACAATGTTGAAGTTACAGCACGGCAGTCTTCACTTGCTCTGTGTTCCAGATATTTGGTTTTGGAGTCGGAAGATCCGGATGACCAGGAACAAGCTTGAGAGCTGACCCCTCCCCTCCGCCGTCGGACAGGCTCTATGCATATATCGTGCCTGATATTGTGTCCCTCGTTTTAATAATACGAAATGGGTGAAAAATATAAAAATACAAATGAGCCGGTCGCCCCGGTAGATAGAGTAAGTAGTGGTCAGCTTCAAAGGCTACTATTAATATTAATATCATTGGTGCCCGATTTCAAATCCCACCGTGGTGAAATATTTTTGACTTTATTTTAAAAAATAAAAAGGAACCAATTGCTGAGAGCGCTTCTTCGTGGCGTGGGTATTAGGCGGAATCCGACGAAAGTCGACGAGGGAAGAAAGTGCTGAAACCTTCTCACGATGAAAATGCAAGGCANGTGGATTCCGGGCGGTCTCAGGACAACATCATCATAGACAACACCATCATCGGCGGTCCAGAGAGCATCAAGCTCGGATCGGCTGACGGCACCGAGTTCATCGACAACACCTTCGAGGACCCCGCGAAGATCCGCTTCCAGGACAGCACGGGAACCGTCATGTCGGGTAACACTGGTCTGGACGGTGTCGAGCTGAGGATCACCGACGGCGCGTGTTTCGACGACAAGTCGGACTCCGCCTTCACTCCCGTTTGCTAACGACATAAACCTATTTCGGAATGAGGCGTTCTTCGTGTCTCTTGATCTGTCTATCTATGCGGATTTGTTCTACGTATTTAGTTGTGATTTCGATTGTGTCTGACACGAAACCGCACTGTATGCCCTATAGTGTAAGGGCTAAAGTATTATGGACGTTGTTTGGTAGAGCACTTTGTAGCAGATAACCCCTGTGTTATCCAGCAGCGACTCTATGATACCGAATACTGCTATAATAGGTGTCGTCTCTAACATGGGGTGCTGCGGGGTCTCCCGGCCGTCTGCTCGCGCCTGTCGGGGAGAATTTGTTCCCCGCTATCTCGGTATTGGGACACTTGCGGAGGCCCATCAGTCAGTCGGTGGCACGATTCGTAGGTGTGAACTAAGGGTCAAGAGTTTGGTTTCGATTGTTGATGGAGATGCTGACGCTTGTGGGCGTGCTGGTTCCACGCGTGTATCGAATTTGAAACCCGGCTGTGTTGTCGCCCCGGATGTGTGCCTAAAAGTACAAGGCGTCAAGTAGCAGTCTACTGTAGGTTAAGTCGTTCCCTTTGTAGTGCGAATATATCTATATATATATGTATGTATTCTCAGGGTTTGAATGCGCTTCCTGCTCAAACCACTTACTTGTAGATGTTTTCGAGGTGTAAGTATATGCTCGATGCCGTACTGTACTGTCTATATATGCGTATAGGGTAATTAATTGCTGCTGTAGTACTCTGTATAACTAGCTGTTGGCCGTTTTGTCGGTTGTGGGACAACAATACCGTGGGAATTAGAGCTAGAGCCCGTTTGTGGCGCCGTGATATCGGCGCTTCGCTGAAGTGCAAGCGAGGGTATATATATAGTATATTGGGAACATTGGTACTCGTGGTACGTACCTCCCTGAAGGTAGTGAAGCTATTTTCCCGCTTCCTATCATTGTCGAGTACACACTTCACCGTTTTAAGTGTATGATAGAAAACCAGTGTGCAGGCTGCGAGCAGTGCAACGGTCGGCCAGTCGCTGGTGTTTATCGGAGATCTGGAAGGGCCTTAGTTTGTGAGCTTCATTGGCAGGGTTGCCCCTTGGCCAAAAGTAAATGGGTCGAGCCTCACCCTGCCCCGCATAACGGATGCCCTCGGTGGGTGTGCGAGGACGGCTACTGATGTAGTGGTAATATCTACCCATGAAGTTGTTGGTTCGCCTTTGATGGAGAGGCTTGTACATACACCTCTTGCTGAGGGAGAGGCCCGCGTTTGCCATTGGTACCGCGTTTGCCATTGGTATTCGTTGAGTTCGACCCCAGTTTCATACAAGTTGCATTGCCTAATATTTCGTCGATGAGGGTAAGGGCGAACACGCTTGAGGAGAGGAGGGGTGAGGGGTTGTCTTTGTCAATGGTGGTGTGATCAGGTCGGGCACTATTCGGTGAACGTCGAGCAAATGTATGGCGTGGCGTGGTAACTACCGTATGTTGTAAATATTCAAATCGTTGTCGTAAAGTGAGCGAGCGAGCCTTCTTGTGTCGGGTAGACTTTTACTGATACGGCTTGGACAAAGTTCCTCGCTAATCAGTGTTGCCGGTGGAGAATGCACACTGTAGTAATACCTGGTATGTACGATAGCGCGGTGTACATCAAATCGCGGGCTTTGATTGTGCATCCGGCTGCGGGGCATTCCTTCGCAGGACTAAGGCAGCGCACGAGAGTTTTGCTGGTACGAGTAGAGTACACAGGAACAAAGCGAAGAACGGGTTCGGTCGCCGTGGCCCAGGTCGGCACTTAAAATGGATGGGATAATCATAAAGCGTTTCAAATCACCCTGGCAGCCATCCTCTTTGGATATTGACATACATGCTCACGCGACAACAACAAAAACAGCTAAGACAACAGCAGCAGCAGCAGCAGCAGCAACAACAACAAGCACAGGGGTAGAACGCCTATACGAGGTGGCCTTTTCCTCGTCATTCGTGTGAGATACGGTAGGGGGGCACCTAGTCTGGCTGAGGCGTCTCCTTTGGCAAGTTCGATACCCCCCCGTAGTGCTGGCAGCGGGTCTTCCTCCGTCAACTGGACCTTTCAACGGACTGTTGTGCTCGCTCCTTCCCATTGTACCCTCCGCATGCTCTCCCTCGTGTGGCTCTACTAGAAAAATTAACTCACCCAACGCTGGGCTTGCTTCCGTGCCGTATGCACCTAAATGACGTTTCGAGCTACGTGTACGCCTGCTTTGACTCTAAAAAAAAACGACCAAGACTAGTAGGGGAACTTGTAAAATTACTACAGTATATTATGACTTGAACACGTTCGTAGCCAGCTTTGAGATCGGTTTGGACAGGAGGACGCTTGGTTCGTTATTGATCTGATGCGGTCTCGGGAGGTGATCAGGCAGTTTCGTAATCTCCTCGACCGCAGTACATTATGGTTGATTCTTAAGTGCCGACCCTTCTTCACTTGTTGATTTCTGAATATGTTTTGCCCCTCGAAGATAAGCACAGGTTCTTAATATACATATCTAAGAAACCAAACAAAGTTCAAGTGTTTACATTATTAGCATCCAAGATATGTACGCATGACGCATATTGCACGGCTCGAGTACCGGCTCAGCAACCGTGTCCACTCAGAAGCAATAGGCACTTTTGCTTTTCCTTGTTTGAGTCTTCTGCTGGTGTTGCGTTAGCATGTCCCTGCATTCTCAAGTAACGGTGGCTGTGAACAGGAGCGCCAGAGCGATTTAAGTTAAGCCGCGTTTGGCCAACCAAGCCGATTGACCAAATCAATACACCGATCGACCTGCACAGGATTGGAGTATACTCGAGCTCGAGTGCCGGGCGATAAAAGCAAACCCTAGTTACCCCTGTCCGCCTGGCGAAAGGGGAAATATTGCCGGGAAAAAAGGCAGTATTAAATAATATCGAAACAGCCGCAGACGGTTTGCGATTCTGATGTCGACCCAATTTCCCGGTTGAACAAAAAACTGACTACAGTTCACTTCCTCGACATTGTATTGTGTGAAAATCTTATTGAAGGCAATGCGCTGACCTGGAACACGGCGACAAGAGCCTTCCCCACCGTTTGGTGTCTAAAATATCTGGAAGAGCCCGTCAATGATGAGCTCGTTCCGCAAAAGGAAAATGTATATATAATCAATCGTTTACTCGTACAAGAAAAAGACTGTGAACCAATGTTCAATTCGCTGCCAACAGGAATACAAGGCGTTCTTATTGCAGCTTTGTCGACCGGGTCCACCGGCTAGTCGCCTGCTAATAATGGTATAGTTACCCTTACCCGAACTCGCGGCAACCCAAAACAAGAACAAACTTATTCCGTTACACCTTGAACAAACAAACGATTCAGTCGAATCGAGTACGTCGTATGGTTAATTTTTTATGTACGATGCCCAGCCACTTGCTTTCACTGTGAATGTTACATTGCATCGCAAACTAGCGACAACCCATAACCATACCGTGACTGAGTGTACTGCTCTGCCCACATCAAGGCTCGATCTTGTTTTGCAACGCAGCATGCGGTGTTAAGCGAGAAGGTCTCGAACAACGCACACCCTTCGTATCCATCGCAACATCCACCACAAAATACGAGGGAAGTTTGACGAAGACGCACTATCGCATGCGTGAAACAACCGCTTGTCGGGTAAACTCATACAACCTACATCAATTCGGGGCAGCCGTCCCCTACAACTAGGCCAAACCAGGATACCACGAACAACACACGCAAGGCTCCCGCTCAGCAACTTTCGTCAACGAAATTTTGGGTTTTGACGAAGCCGCAACAATATAAGGTGAAACTATCCACTTTAGGGTAACAACACCAAACATGCATTAATTAGGGGCAACCCCTGCCCTACGTCCGGGATATAGACCACGGCAAGATACCAAGAATAACACACCCAAACCCCTTCCGCTCAGTATTCTTCGTCAATGAAATATTGGGTTTTGGCGAAGCCGCAAAAGGTTAGGTGAAACTACCCACTTTAGGGTAACAACACCAAACATACATTAATTAGGGGCAGCCCCGCCCTACGTCTGGGATATAGACCAAGGCAAGATACCAAGAATAACACACACAAACTCCTCCCGTTAATCAAGCATCGGCCATGAAAGAGTGAAATTGTATCAGGCCGCATCAACGTATGGATGAAACAACCGGGTTTCGGGTAAAGCCGCGTACAACATACAATAGGGGCAGACTTTCCCTGCAACAAATACGAACGCGCACACCCCCCTCCTGACCGCATCGCCAGCCAAAAACGGTGATGTCTGACCAGGCCCGCACGCATACAGGTCAAACAACCCCTCTTCGGGAAAACGAATACAACATACACTACGGGCCGCCTTTCCCTATGGGACGGGGGTGAGACGCAGCGACTCGCTTCGCTCCCAAGGAAAAATAATACCAACCAACCCTACCCGAGCAACGCTCCTCCAGGCCTCCGTCCCAAGGAAACCACACAATCGCCACTGTTTACTCTTTGGACTCGTCGTTAGCGCTGAAAACGTCCCAAGTGTAATCGGCAAACGAAACATGCAGATAATGAGTACACTTCACGTGCAGGTAGGGAATCGATCGAATCCGAAACGATGTTACACACCCTCGTAGGCAGTGGAGGATCTAGGCCCAACAGCATATTGCAACGAGCACTACAGTATTATGTTGGGACTCTCAACTCCCACGTTTATGACGTGCCGCTCTACGTACTTACACAACTTTTATCAATAATACACGGTACAAACGTAGTAGTACACCACCCTATTCACAGCCAAACCGTCGACCTAATATTTCCCAGGATTCCCGCAGAAACTGCACCTTAAACCCCGACAGTGTATTCGCACAATTAACCATAAAAATAAATATAACCCCTACGAGTACAGTGGTGCTGTGTACTCTCTACACGCTGGACACGACAACGAAGCCCATCTTCAATTCACAAGGAACACTTATAGACGCCTCACCCGCACCTCTCTCGCTATCTCCATTTTCCAAGTACATGGAACGTGTAGGAACGCCACACCCATGCCTCTCAAATAGGAGGTAGGTCAACGCATCGTTATACTGTCGCACTCTCGTACCGCTCGACGACCGAATGGGCTACTCTTATACAAGTAACCCGCGTCTAAGACAACACGATGGAGAAATGCTCCGCGAACGACGCAATTGGACATGCAAGGGTGACGATCAACCGCACCTATCTCGCCGAGATGGTGCTACTGCCTGACCTCCCCAGCGAGACAGACGTAACACAGCAGCAATCATTGAGGTATTGCCGCTCGGTTCCTGGTCTGCAGTTAGCAAACCGGGATGAATTCAGAGTCCGAGTTCGGATGGAAACACGAGTCTTCAACATCCAGCTCAACGCCGTCCAGGCCGGTGTTGCGCCTCATGATTGTCCCCTCGCTTTCCTCGAAGTACAGCTCCGTGACATCTTCGAAAGTGTTTTTGTTGAACTTTGTGTTGTCCGCCTGTCTGAGACTGATGGTGTTCCTAGCGCCACCGATGATGGTGTTCTTAAAGAATTTGTTGTTCTGTTGTCGCCCGGAGTCCACCACCCACGGGTCATCAGTTCCCTCGTACGTGTAAATGCTGAAACTGGGGAGGGGGGAAAGCCGGCACCACGACGATTGAAAGCACGGGTGCACGAGTTAGATGAGCACGGTCTCGGTTCGGCGCGTTCGCACGGTAGTATTGGGGGGTGCTCTTGGCTTACTTGGTGACTGCACGACAAGCTCACCCTCCCGAAAACCTAACAACAACTCGTGACTTGTTTCATCGTAGTTCACCACACTGGAAGCACTCACGACAGCCTGACACAGTCTAGAGGCAGCCTCTGACAGATACTGGTAGGTGCTTATGAGGCTGGTTGTCTCGGAAGCTATAGTTTTCGCCGCCACAAGTATTATAGATAAATCATATATATATATATATATGTTTATGTGTATATGTTACGCCTGACACATGATATATCATGGGGTAAGTGGAGAAACCAACGTAAAATCAAATCGTCATCCCCAATGACCATACAAAGATGGGTGGAAACGCAAGCGCCTCTTATGTTATGTTCATCAGTTCAGAGTAGCGTTCCAAAACCTCCCGTCCGGCGTAGTGGTCTATAGGTCGACTGCTATCAGCTCAGTTAGCAAAAAAAGCGTCGCCCACACTATTCACGGCTGAACACCCCCATCGAACCCAGACAAATGGAGCTGCGGAAAATTATAAAGATGAGGTAAAACATCAGTCACGAACGTGGGCATCTATATACGCTTTCTTACTCGGAGGAATCGCTGAAGATGTTGTTCTTGAAGACGTTGTCGGCGCACCCCACGGACAGCCTGACGCCGTACTTGTTGTTGTCGAAGGTGTTGTCGGACACGTCGGCGTTGAAACTCTCCATCATCGCCATTCCGGCGTCGGCGTTGCCATAGACGTTGTTGTCTGCGAGGGTCAGGGAGAAACGTAAGGAGAAGGCAGGAACAACAACAATCAAACAGTGCACCCAACGTACACATACCGGCTCACGCACACACAGTGTTCCATACACGTTGGCCGTATCCGAGTACGCGCCGATCAAATAATATAGTACACGGTTCATCGAGTGCGAAATGTCGCTCAATTCGTCTACTCCGGTATGTTTCACTGTGTCTGCTCTATGACAGTCTTGGTTGAGGGTTGGAGGCAGAATTCAAGGAACCCACCCAACCCCGTTGCTCATAATAAGCGCACAGGGGTAACAATACCGAGGGAGGGCATATCATGCCACCCGCCGTAGCCCCCCTAGGCACTCCACCTGGTTAAAAGTGTTGGCCGTTGGGTTCTCCCTCGTAGCATGAATGGGAGGGTTTTCGTCGAAACTTGGGAATCATGTAACCGAAGCATCCGGATTTTCTACGAGTACTGCGAGCACGTAGAAAACATGCTTTGGGTAGTTATTCTTCAACGTTGGTGCTCACTTTTGACAATGGCGTTGTCGCCGCTCCTGTGCAGGAAGATACCGACGTTACCACCATCGTACACCTCGTTCCCCTGAACGTGACGGAGTTGAGAAGGGGAATTGGGCATTTAGTACACAGTGGGAGGGAGATCAGTACGGCAAACATTACTGAACGGCCCGACGCCAACTCCAAAGCGAGGCATGATCTACTGGACTTGCGGTTGCTCGAGGGTCATGAGCGTTGTGCCGGACGGAGCACACTCAGTGTATGTGTTTCGTATTTCGTATATGCTCGTGAAGACTCGACGACGATTTTCAACATAGTTCGTTGATCACGCGGTTGATGTAGTGAGCCACCCAGGGGCTGCGGATGATGAACGTAAAACCGAAACTTACTGAGGATGCTGCCAAACCCACAGCACGATCGGTGGCAAATCATCTCCGGGTGCTCCTGTGAATTCCTACATACCTGAATGGACACTCCGTTGCAGCGCTTGGAGGCGATGATGCCGTGGTTTCCATTGTTGTAGACCTCGTTGTCGTGGATGGTCAAGAGGTCGCTGTCGTCGTGGGGGTCAAAGCCGTACGACGTGTTGTCGTGCATCTTGTTCCTCCTCCAGTCTCCCTGCTGGTGGCCGTACGTGTACATTCCGAAATGGTTATGGTGGATGTCCGAGTCGTAGATGTTGCCGTAGACGTTGACCTCGTCGAACAAGGCTACGTTGCTTAAGTCAGAGCATAGCCCTCGAACCTGGTGAAGTTGAGTTTTTTGCGGGTTCGTTAGGTGTGCATTTCACGAGCAGACGGGAGGGAAAGATCACACGAAATGGTTAGGGAATAAGTTTGGGTGCGTATGGACATGTTTTCAGCGTCGCCTGGAAGCGTACGGCAACCAGACAACCATTTCAGGAAGATGTTTGGAAAAAACACAGCTAGCTCGACCGTTTTGGACCAGGTACGTTACAGCCCGGCAGCATTTCGTGGTCCAACGTACAATGTAGATTTTCAACTTGGCTAATTCCATACGAGCCTGAAGACCACCCAACCGCCACGACATCACACCGTGGGGTCGCCATTGAGCTGACGTGTTATATTATGCATGCAGCGGCGGGGGTAGGGGACCATAGTTGTCTGATCATGGTCTGAGGGGTCTCGCTTGAGGCCCTCTCTCCGTCACCACAAACCTCCCTTTGAAATACAAGTACGGGACAACTCAGTGATAGGCCTACTGTAGCTGTATGTACCACCAAATATTTAGCAAGGAGGCATGCCTTAGAACGCGTCATCTGATGAGAACCGAACATGCCCTCCCCCTGCCTGCCCATACTCTTGCCCCCCGAAATCGCATATTAATACCAGAAAGAAAACGTAGAAACACGGCCGCCCTTAAGCCACACGAGGAACCAAACGAAAGCCAGCACTTCCTCGCCACACGTACCTTCCACGTGAGGCCGTAGCTCTCGCCGTCGTGGAACCCCAGGTAAGCCATTTCGCTATCCTCGATGTCCATCCTCGCCTCTCCCCTAGTCTCTTTGGGCCTGGCGCTGCACTCCTCGCTCTCGTCGACGATGATCTCCGAGACGGCTCGGATGAACGACCGGCCGTCATCTTCGTTTTCGTCGGGGGCGTTTGTGGAAGTGTCCCACGAGAACACCTGAGAAGCGGCGGGCGCGAGTGCGTGCGATCAACCTCATGATATTATTGTTTGGTTAGACGAGAACAGAGTGCGTCAGCGGAAGGGGTCCAAAACTGTATTCGGAGGACAGGTTCCCAGAAACCGCACACGACATCGAACGACATGTACCATTTTCCCGGGAGGTAAGGAATTGCTGGGGTAGAAGGGTTGGGGGACCGGGACAATCACGACGCCTTCATAAAACAAACACAATGGAACAAATGACCACGCACGGCGAAGGAAGGTGCTAAACTATGTACCGTGTGAATGGAATAGGGTACATGTACGTATGGCGAAATCGTGGCTAGTGAAGCGTTACAACCGCTAACTCTCAGGAGGAATCCAACAGCTGGCAATGGTGTTGTTGCGTGGCCAGTGGTCGGTGGCCACAAGCACCCATCAAACTGCACTTCGTGAAGCCGAACGAGCAGCAAACGCGTTGGTGAGCCTTTTGGATCGAACCAAGTCAACCTTTGTTTGTACAACGCTACGGCAGACCGTATCCAGCAATGTTTGCAAACAATTTTCTACGGATGGTTTCCCCGAAAACGTGCGAGGAGCTCTGAAGTCTGGAGGTACATCTACACCAAAAAGCTACGTTCGTGCGGGCGGGTCGGACGGGGTGTCTTAAGTTCTCGTATATATTATACGTGTACAACACGAAATCACGATGTTGTCATGTTTCAATAATTATCCACCGACGAAAAATGCCAAAACAAATACACGTTACCCAGCTTGCAACCATGTGCCGAATATAAAAAAGGTCGGTGCAGGCCAAACCCAGCTTATGCTGTCGAGCTACACACAAAAAACAAGACAGCAGTAGAGGTTGACTCCGACCATTTACGCCTTGCGATACGGTCGTATGAAACACCATCACACGTTTTTTTGCTGTGGCCGCTCGAGGACGCGGCAAGCGATTTCCTCGCGCACTCTATGTCCATAATTATATGCACCACTACAAACTGACGAAGCAAAACTGACCTTGGTGCTCACGAAGTCCAGGCTTCCTCCGTATGCGCGGAAGTCGACGAACCTATCATTCGTGCTCAACAGGCGCAGTTCGTCGGCATCGCCCCCTGCAGAAGTGCCGTGCACCTACAGCAGTAGCCACCAAAGACCAAGGATGGGCCGAGCAACACCAGCGCCAAGGGGTTTGCATAATAAGTTCGGGGGGAAACTGTGTCAGGTTAGAACCCCCTCAACGAGGGCCACGGCAGCAGTATGAATCGGCGGGCACAGCTATTTAAAATATGGCTGTCTTGGTAAAGGTTTGATGGTGAACAAATGACTGGCACCCAGGGAGTCACAAATCTATTACCGCGTAGCGTTCAGGAGGCTGTCTACCACCCTATAGCAGGCACGATCGAAAAACCAAACGCAAGGTATATAGGGCGTAAACATGAATTGTTACGACGATATTTTCGAACTCGCCCAGTAAGGTATGTACAGCTGCAGTATATACGTGCAGGTCTCAGAAAATACATGCACGGATATATGATATCGTATGCACGGCGTTATGCACGGGTATGTATGTATGTACAACTCCAAGGGACGTCAGAGTACCTGCCCGAGCCCGCACTCGAGGACGCACGCCGTGTACGAGGAATGCACACTTAGTTATTAATAGTCGTCTTGTGAGTCAGTTCCATGTATGCGATACTCTCAAGTGACCAGCCTTCGTCAGTCCCAAGAAAACGAGAAAAACTCAAGTGGGCCGGTCCTTGTGAATCCTTAGGGTACCGAGGTGTGGTGTGTGTGTTCTTCACAATATTCGGTTATATCTACCCGTCGACATCAAGCACAGCTGTCAGCAGACCCACTATCCGTGCTGAGTCTTCATGCCAGAGGGGTACACACAAGATCTGTGGTCACAAAACGACACATAATAATACCGCGGAGATTCTGCATTTTAAAGCGGTAGGGAGATTGGGCAATGCAATGCCATGCCATCGAAATGGAGATGACAAACGACAATCACAACAAACACACGGCAGCGACCCAGACACGATAGTCTGGACAGACACTGCCCTGGGGATGGTTGGTTGCGTAGTGTTTTCACTTTTTGATCTACGCAATGCCTGCCTTCCACCCCTTCGTGGTTTGAGCTGAAGACCGTGACGAACAGCACTGACGACAAACCAAAATGCTTTTAACTTTAAACCCAGTAGGAATGTACCCCCGTCTAGGTGACACAACTACTTAGGAGTTACAGTCAAATGTAGACTCATGTGCTACTAATAGTAGTGCGGTAGAAAATTGTGTTAACGAGTGCGCGGAGAATCGGCGACTGTTTTTTTTGTTCACAGAGGGAGATGACGTTTTGGTGTACGAACTACAAAACAGAGATGATACAAAATGAGTGGTGGGTAGAGTAGCGGCGCAACATGGTCAGTCCTACTTCGTCAAAACGTGGCGCATGAATGGATGCTGCCCCAACATATGATACGTGTTGATCAGACAAGACATAATAAGCATGGTTGTCATTTTATTTTACTTTGTGGGATGTTTTGATCCAAGTCATATTTCACATAATTACCCCTTCCTTGTTGTCGTCTCGTCTGAACCGTGAGTATATTTAATACCATTGCACCCAGTGTCTGTCCATCAGGCTCTTCATCGTGTGTGTTTTCTTCACATTATACCGCCTATTTCATCCGTCGAAATATCCACATTAACCCGGTATTTCCACCCGTCGACGTCCAGCACACGCTGTGTCCGTACCGAGTCGTCGATCCTAGAGATGTACAAGCTTCTTTGGTCACAAAGTATCGACACACGAGAGAAACTACATTGTTATGCAGTAAGCAGAGTATACACTGAAACGCCATGTCGTCGTACTGGGTGCGATGGACCAGACGTACACGCGTTGAGAGAGAGATCACATCGTAGCGTAGACGATATGTAAAGTAAAGTATGTGGGGCTGTGAGACAGAGACAAAACCAAAATGATCACGAATTCACCAATGAATCGAGTGAAGACGCGCGTACGTACTCATTCGTACACGTATCATAGGAATGAACCGAGGTTCCAACGCACCACACGAATAATTCAAAAGAAAACGCCGCAAACAAGACAATAATATAATAGACCATCTCAGTACAACCACACAGGAGTTCCGAACATGAGACAATATTACGAATGGCGTATACAGCCCCATTCTCACGCAAAAAGAGCAACACATACACATGCATACATGGCGGCAGAGGATTAGACAACTGTTTACAAGGAGCACAAAAAAGGAGACAAAAGAAAGCGGCCCCGGGAGTAAAATAGAGAAGCAAAAACAAGGCCAAAAATAATAAATAAATAAAAATATAAATAAATAAATAAATAAATAACCGATCGTACTGAAAACAAAACACAAAATCGATACTTGATAACAGAATCAGGTCTCCGTTTCGGCTACAAAATAATATGTACTTGAGCAGGAAAGCTCCCCACACGATCTACCGTCCGTGTCCTACCTACTGCCGCTTCTACTCGGGTGCATATTGGCTGTACGACCGCTGTTTTGCCTCCCATAATCATTACGAGTATATACGAGGAAACTAGAAATACCAGAATATATATATACCAGAATTAAAGTTATTTTAATTTGTTCAGAAAGTCCCCGTTACGTGTTGAACCTGGTACCTGGGACCAGGTTTACGTCTGGTTCTCGTTCGTGTGGTGTGCTTGGGCAGTTGGCAGAGCACATATTATATTATACAATGTATATATAATACGTGTAATATTTTAAGAGTCAGCGTAGTATGCCCCATGCACGGCGAGGAATACGTGTGTTCTATTAGGCAAGCACTGACTGCTGTCCGATTGACATGATGACTGCTTGCTGTAAACGTTTTCCCTTCGGCACGCACCTATTAGAATAGATGGATGTATAACCACACATACAACCAACTCGTTATATATACATATATATACGTATATATATATCTGTATATATATTTATCTGCGTATCTATCAACGGCATGTATCATAAGCTTCGAATCGACAGAAGAAGGAAAACTCACCTCGAGAGTGATACCGTCTTCAATCGACAGGTCCTCCGTGAGAAGCCATGTCCCCGTCGCGGTGTCGCTCACGTCGCCGCTTGCCGGGTCCACCGCAAACAGCGGGCCGGCGCCGTCCAGGTACTCCCAGATCTCTGTGAGCGTGGCGCAGCCACCTCGAGTGCCGTCTCCAGACTCGACGGACAGCCGCTCCGACTCCTCGGAGTATCGGATCGACACCGTCTTGCTCGCGTCGCACTCTGGTTTTGGGATAGGAGAGTTCGGTGAAGGTGTGTCGCCTTGAGCTGCGGCTCGCCTGGCGACGAGAACGCTCATGACCGCAGCCATTCGAAGCATTGTCGTCGTTGCTGTGTGTGCCATGCCTCTGGTCACTGCTGTCTCGATCACTTGGTGGCTGTTGCTGTGCGTGATGTTGTTGCTGGAGATGACTCAGGTCAGGGCTTGGGTTGATGAAGTGCGATGGGAGAAAGTTGTGACTGTGGTGGGGGTGGGTGTGGAGCTTTTAGGTGTGGCAGCGAGAATTCCTTTCGTTCTTGCATTTTATGGAAGCCGACTGAAAAATCGTGGAGTGTTGCTCTCGACGGAGTGTTGACAAAGCAACCATCGTCGATGTCGGCAACGATATAGCCCGTGGTTGATAGAATATTACGTAACCAAATTTCAAACTTCAAATGTTTCGCTGTATAAATCATTCTGTTTTTAAACGGTCGGTTGCCCCGATGGTCTCGTGGCAACCTTGAACGCTTCTAAGAGTTGATGTCCGGAGTTCGAATCTCATGTGGGTCGGACTTTTGAGTCATTTGCACAAATAAATAAAAAACGGAATCCACTGCTGAGAGGGCCTATTAATAGTAGTAGCGTGGATAGGCCAACTTCGATGCAAGTCGACGAGGGAAGAAAACGCTGGAGTCTTCTCGCGATAAAAATGCAAGGCAAGGACCGTAGTGGGGGAGGAGGGAAAAGAGCTTGCTTTGTGACCCCGGATCTAAGTTACTACCACCAGGAAGGAGAGAGAAAGGAAGGGCGAAGATAATATATGGAATGGGGAAAAAAAAACAAATGTAGTCCGCGTTCGGCGTGTCATGACATGCATGCATTCATTCGTATGAATATATAGATACCAGTGGAAAATAGGCACCTCCATGTTCTACACCAGCACCCAGTCATCGTGTCATTTGCCATCACGTCCCAGATGGCTATCATATCTGGTCAGATCAAGAATTTCGTCGAAGCTCATCTTTGCAGGCTGTGTGTTGATACTTCGATCGCGCCTACTCGCGGTGCTCATGCAGGATGTACATGCTATTGTATACATCTACACATGTACGTATGAGAAGAACAATATCTGAAGCTGCAGAAATCCGGGAGTGTTTTTTTGTCCCAGATGGCTATCATATCTGGTCAGATCAAGGTTGTCGTCGAAACTCATCATCGTTGCAAGCTGTGTGGTGATACTTCGATCGCGCCTACTCGCGGTGCTCATGCAGGATGTACATGCTATTATATACATGTACACATGTTGTACGTATGAGAAGAACAATATCTGAAGCTGCAGAAATCTGGGAGTGTTTGTTTATCTGTGACAAATATCATATTCGTGTTTCAGTCGGCTGTCATTTCCTCGCCACCGCCTCTCCTTCGCTCGTCAACAGGGAGCGTGCAAACACCGAGCGATGACATATACTATTTATTGATAGGAAATACCTTGCCGGGGTCTTCCCAGCGCCGCCATGTTCGCTGACTGTGCCCCCTCCATATGGTTTCGGAGCACATCGTCTCGGAAATTCAGCCATCCGAGTGGTTGGAATATTGCGTGTTAGGTATCACAGGAACAGCATCATACCATACGGGCACATACATATTGTTGTTGTTCTCAGACTAACTCTTGCAAAAATAGAGCCTCTACAGCAGACAGTGGTCACACAAAAGTGCTGGAGCCATACTACGTACGTACGTAGGAAGATTCGAAAAATCATGAAAAAACAAAACTCGTCCAGAGAACACACGTGGCTACAGTACGTACCTGCTTTGTGGTATTAATAATAATAGTAGGAGGGCTACCCGAGACGAACAAGACGCACAGATGAAGCGAAAACAATGAGCAAACCGCACTTTTAGCATGGCCGCGGGAATCGACGTATCCACTCAATAACCACAACTCGTGGCTATGCGTAGTGACTACTCGTACAGCGTTTGCTTGTTGTCTTGAGGTGCTGCCTGGACCGTCCAAACGCACGATAGTTGTGGGAGCCCCGTATACAATTCGTTAGCTACGCCAGATCTGTATAGGGGCGGGCTGTTCATTTCTCGCATTGCTTTGCGTGCTAGTAAGCACTTCCTGGTGGGATCAAGGTACGAGCGTAGGCCCAACTCAACCCCCAACCCTAACTCTAACCCTAACCCTAACCCTAACCCAAACCGGACCCACAACGGACCAGAAACGGGCGAGAAACACGGCTGCGCCGCTTTTGCATCTAGCGAGAAAATTGCGACAACATTTCGAGCGCGGACCACGATTACGATATGCGGACCACAGGGACACCATTTTCAATTTTGAGACAAACGCATGGCTTAAATATTATTATTATTATGCTTGCCATCCGACAATATGTACTGTAGTGTTGTTCCAAAAAAGACTCAGGGAACAGAACGTGAAGAACTCTAATATCCTACGCTAACTACTAATTGTATTATGTACTCGAGCACTCAGTTGTGGGCACAGATATATATATGTATCATCCTACATGAGGAGATATAAAATCCGTATGTATGTAAGCGCGATCGAAGTATTACACTCAGCTAGCAAATATGTGAGTCTCGACGAAATCCTCGAGCTCACAGCTGTTGTTTTTTTTAAATTATATATATATATATTTATACTCGAGCACGCGTGGTGTGCGTTCTCACACATCCTAAAGCGTTATTTAATTTTCGCCCGCAGAGAAAAAGAGCAATCGAACCAAAGACCGACATATGGATACTAGTATCAACGATCGCCCGGCCCCCCGTCTTTACCCGGACTGTCCTACAAGGTGCAACAGCACACCTACCTATAGATTATGCCACGTCCCTGCAAATGGTGGCGGCGGGGGTCGTTTCCCACGAAGAGTATACAACTCTGCCACCACAACAAAACCATCGAGTGACTGACGTATATAGGTAACAGGCACCGTCGTAAGTACAAAACCCAGAAAAAAACGATGATTTCAATGCTGCTCTCGTGATGGTGTTTTTCTTTTTCTTTTTTTTTTCCAACCCGTTTATCATCTTGGCCCTTCTATTCTCTCTCGCTCTTTGGTCGTAACCCAGATCAGCGGTCACTACCAGTAAGTAGGCGCTTCTCCTCCCGCCCCAAAACAACTCGTACGGAAGTTGCCTTGCATATTCATCGCGAGAAGATTTCAAGATTTCGGCATTTTCTTCCCTCTTCGACTCTTGGCGAATTGTGCGGTGTGCGCGCGCCGGTCGTGGGTACATTTATTTGTATTATTTACGTACGAGTATAAAATATCACCGGCTGCGGACCAAAGAACGTCGTTTATATTATACTACTTTGTCCGTAAATATAAGCCTTCGTCTGAAAATAAACTAGTATTGAAACCGTGCTTATATTTCGGTACATATTGGTATATATCAGGACCACACACGGTACTCACATTTCTCTCCCGTGTCGTATATACGCGTATACGTATATTTCTATATCAGGTACGTATCGTGTATGAGTGGAACGGGATAAAACCAACCAAACGACTGTTGTTTTGTTGTTGGTGTTATTGTTGTTCTCATCACATTCATTAACTGATGACGAAAAGATAGTCCGTGGAAACAGGACAGGCTCAAACAAACTCTGGAGTGATGGCAGAATGCCTGGGGGAAGAACAATATTCGTATTTACGCAAAATGAGAAGTACAGCGCAGAATTAAATAAAATTATTAGAAATACGTATTATGGAATTATACGATTCGTCTGATACACCATTTGCCTCATATAACTGCTGTGTCACACACAGTACACATCAACAAAGAAAAAAGCAAATCAATCCGAAGAAAGACTGAAAGAATATGAGAGAAAGTATAAGTGAAAAAATGCATGAAGGATCTGTTCGTAGTTTCCAAATAGGAAGGCCCTGACTTCCTCGCGGTCTGATGATATGCTTTAAGGTCGATGCTTTAAAGGACAGAGCGAGAGAGCGAGAAAAGAGAGAGCGGAGTGCTCGAACTCTCCTCCGGGTCTATTAGTAGGCAAAATGACATCATAACGCCTGCAAAGATATACGCAACCTTCTACATCGATTGTATTCGCCGTTGCTGACACGACCCAAACGAACCCTCCCTGGCTCTTGACAGCAATGACAAAACTGAGATTCAAGACAAGCTAGGACCTATTGAACACCAATATCAGTCCCGCAGGAGGACACCCGGCAACCGGGTCAAAACCAAGGACTATCATGGGAGTCAACGCGACGGGAATTCCCATAGAGAACGGGACGGGACGGGTATTCCCGTCCTGTCCCATCATGAAATGTCTTCCGTCCACGACCTCCCGTCCCATCCCATCATGTTTTTCCTACCCATTTCCGTCCCATATGGCCGAAATAGTATCCTCCCGTCCTCCCGTCCCCACCTTGCTTCCCATCCCATCGTCGGATACTTTCTCCCGTCCCATCTCTTCCCATCCCGTTGGCGGAATACTTTCTCCCGTCCCATCACTTCCCATCTCGTTGGCAGGATAACTTATACCGTCCCACTTGCTTCCCGTCCCGCTATCCCTGTACTCCCGTTCCCATGACCATTGTGGACATGCTACTCCCATTGTCAGTTTCCATCTTCATCCCATTTGCGCTTCCCACTCAACCTCCCAAATCTCCCATTTGCGCTTCCCACTTATCTCAGTTTCAGTAGAAGTTGTATTTCATATTATTAATATTATATGTGAATCTTGGATTTTATTATTTATTGATGTGGTACGCTGTCAGCTCTCCCATTTTTTTTTTTTTCACTTTTGGAGAGAGACGCACCGCACACGCACCACACACCCACCACACACACACGTTCCTCATGGCGGAATCGGCCGGTGGTGGCTCGGCTTCTGAGCCTCCGGCACAGCCAAGTCCGTCATTTGCGATCAGTGGTACTCCCGTGAATAAGATGGGTGCAGGCGTTGGGAGAAACAAGCAGACGTCAGGGATTTTGAAGTATTGCGTGGAATTCGAGCCAGCTGTGGACAAGAAGAACGTGAAGTGCATGGTGAAACGAAAGCTGCCCGCGTCGAGGCTTGGGGGAGGCGGGGTGTACGTCCCGTTGAGCATTTATGTCCCGTTGACAACGTCCCACATATCCCCAGTGGGCTTCCCGTCGTCTTTCCCATCGACACTGGCCATTTTCCCATTGCCTTTCCCGTTGTCTTTCCCATTGACAATGACAATTTCCCCATTGTTTCCCGTCCCACCATAAAACGTGATAGTCCCATCCCATCCCGTCTGAAAGATCGGAGACATATTCGATTCCCGTTCCGTCCCCATCAATAAAAAACTCCCAGCTTCCCGTCCCGTTCCCGTCCCGTCTAGAAAGCATGTGGACATTTCCCGTCCCGTTCCCGTCCCGTCTAGAAAGCATGGGACATTTCCCGTCCCGTTCCCGTCCCGTCTAGACACAAATAGTCCCGTCCCATCCCGTCACAACGGGAGCAGAAAAACTGACGATGGGGTCCCGTCCCGTTGACAACGGGAGCCCAAATATTTTCCGCCTGCGGCGGGCTAATCACTCCCGTCCCGTCCCACACGGTGCCTGCGGCACCTTGATAGTCCCTGGTCAAAACGCCATGTATAGCTGATATACTCCAAGCCAATGCAGCTGAAACAACGCCCGCATTCCAAACGATTACCACGGCCAGGAAATGAAATGTCAAGTGGTGCCCTACTCACCCATGCTTCTCAAAGTAGCGCGGGGTGGTGACCTGACAAATAATTCCTCGCATCACTCAAACATGGTTACATGGGACAATGATCATACCCCTCCAACGGCAGATTCAATAAGAACCCATACGATGATAGTTGAAGGGGGTCACAACAAGTGACTTCGTCAAAACATCCGCATGCTGTGGTCTTTCGAAGCTACGAATTGAACGTCGATTTTTTTTGCACAAAGCCGTTTTCTAACAAAATGAAAGCGTACGCCGATATGAATGCTCCGAGCAGAGCTAAAGAGGGTTTTGAGCCAACGATACGCCCCCCTGGATATCTTCAAACACCCAGATGCGTCATACGCTTAGCTCTGGACATATGAACGATAAAACCGCGCCCGTGAACAAAACCTCCTTCACCCCTTCACCTAGGGCGAGGTAATCTGCCTCTGCTGTGGATAACGATACTTCCGAGGGGGCATGGAGTGAATTGACACACGACACGAAGTGAGACGCGGAAATGTGGAGGGCATAAGCTTTAGTTTTACCCATCCGCCGGAGGATAAAAAAAAACAAGTAACACACCTCCGCGTGCTGCTTTCCCGGCCGACGGCCGTACCCCGCAGGATAATTTCCGTGCCAGGTATCGAGCGCCTGTCGTTACACTTACCGGCGTAGTCGCCATCGCTATAAGCAGTCATATCAAGGCCCGGCACCCCGCACAAATGTCAATCCGGTACCCCTGGCCCCGTGAAGGTATGCCATGATCTTCATGGCTGCCTTCCAGTGCCTTTCGGTACGGTTGTGAGAGTGGCGCGCTACAGCACGCACAACGTCAGAGATATCCGGGGTAGTCATGGTCGACAGCCACATCAAACTGCCAACACCCTCCAGTCTCCACCAGGTTCGCCTTCCTATCTTGGACCTAGTTCTACACCGGGGATAGCGGGGATGTCAGATTATGACCTCACGTTAAATCGATTCAACGTGCTCTCGATAGACACCTTCTGCGTATTCTCCAATATTCCAAATTCCCAGTTGCGTTCAAAAGCACAAAAAGTTTGCCAAGTGAGTTCGCCGGGGTTGTTAGTGGGGAACTTCGTATCTAACGCGGCATGGCAGTCGCTGCATGTCTCGTCCGATTCTGCAATCGCGATGTCATCTACATGGACAGCCATGATCAGTTCTAACCCGCCGTCCACAACCATGTGAAAAACACACGGATCGGTCCTACACTGCTCCATACCGTACGCTACCACGGTTTCTACCAAACTTCCGGCCCACTGTGGTCCACTCTGCTTCTGACCATACAACGATCGATTCAGACGAACGATCTTGCCCGACGTGTCATCACACCCACCGGGTAGTTTCATGTATACCTCGGCGTCGAGTTTCGTGCGAACAAAAGCTTGTACGACGTCGAAAGGGGAAATCTTCAAACCCGTGCCCATTGCCAACAGCCAACAAATTTGTTTAGCTGACACTGACGACGGAGTTGGTGCGAATGTTTGAAAGTAATATACCCCTTGCATCTGGCTACACTGAACCTTAGCCACAAACATAGCCGTTGTGTTTACTGTCAAGCCATCCTTGTTCGTCTTGTCGGTAAACAACCACTTAGCACCTACAGGTTTCCGCCCTTGTGGCGGTATCGCGGCTTCGTACGTACCGGTCGTTTTGTGGCCGTCCAACTCAGTCTTCATGGGCTCTGGCCATGCCGCTTTGTGTTGAGAACGCTCGACATGCGGGGGCGGTTCTACGTGTTCCGGGAATCCACTCAGCATGCACACGCTTGACCCTCCTTTGTTCTCTGCAGCAGGCCCTCCAGCCATTAGAGCCAGTGCGTCCTCCGTTGTCCAGGATGTACTCTTCAGCATTCTCCTAGACTTCGTCCACACGTACGCTGCCTCAGGCAGCGCGTCCGCGACCTCAGGCCTTATCCTTATCTGGCGTCCAGCAGGTTCGCCCTCCGAGCGTTGGCTCTGACCCCGGGTCCGGCCCCTCACTGTCACCGGGAGCCATCCCCAGCTGCTGAGCTCGTGAGCTTCCCTCCCCGACAGGACCGAGGGTGGATCCTCACCTACTCCTTGGTCGGTGTCGGAGGGTAATGCCTCGCCCGGGTCGCTTTCGGCCCTCCATGCCGGGGCCGAGGAGGCGTCCGCCGCAGCCCCTTGAGACGAACCCATCTTCTCGGCTGTTTTGACCCTTCCTGCCTGGGCCGAGAGGGCGTCCACCGCGACGCCTTGATATAAAAACAAACCCATCGTCTCTAAACACCCGTCGACGGCATCGTCCGCGGCAGGTTCTTGTCGGGCGAGCTCCTCCAAAAACGCGTCCAGATCGAACCCCCACGTCCAATCGAGCTCGTTCAGACGAACAAGACCTTCGTCCAGCTCATCGAACAACCCCCCACCACCTCGATCCGACGTGCTTTCGTCGTCTGCCTCTGATCTCCTCTCTACCATAAACAGGGAATCCTTCAACTGGGAAACTACAGGTGGTCCAGGCGACACAACCTGCCAGGTCATATTCTGCGTGACCAGCACGGTACGGTGTCTAGTCAGCACTCGTACGGAGTCTCGGGGGTAGTTGGGAGCAGGGCCAAGGTAACAACACTCCTGTGCTCTCGCCTGGGACTTGCTCGCTCTCTTCACCTTGAGGTAGCCAGGCTTGAGGGAAGGTTGAAGTACTACCGGGGCGGGGGTTACCATACCACACCTCGTATGGCAACTTGCTCTCGGGGTTACTGGTGGTTGTTTTGCGGCTTTAAAGCATCGCACGCCCAGTGCCATCAACCCACAACTACTCCGTTGCTGGTAGTTGCGCGCTAGGATATAGCTCGCGGCCCTGGGTTCGACACGCTATGGTGGCCGTCTCGATCAAGCCTAGCGCGCGCTGTGCTACCCAATTTATCTAGGGACTGTCTGCCGTTGTGAATCCCTGCTTGATCCCTCGTGTTCTGCACAGACAGGTCTCCAAACTTCCCCCCGCGGAATTCACCACTCCCATCCGATCGGACGATGACCACTTTCAAAGGGGCATCGCCTGCGCGAGAATCCGTTAGGAACTGTTGCAACAATTCCATGGCGTCCAGCTTGTGACGTATATAACACACCCACGTATGCCGTGCAAAGTCATCGCGCACAATGAGAGAATATACCGCTTCCGGCAGAGAGACTCTACCACCTTGTGATCACTCAAATCCACAACACGCCCTCCCGAGCTTCTTACCTGCTCGTGTGTGCATATACTATTTAATGCTCTTGCGAAGATCCTTCACCATGGAGCACCCCCTGCATTCCAGCAGATTTCCCTCGAAGACGCTTCCCTGCTGCTCCGCGGTCTTGCGGAGAAGAACCTCGTGGGGGCTTCCAGCCGCGCGTTGGCAGTCGTTGATGTCGATCACGGGCGTATGGGGCTGTCGCCCTGGGGCGAGTACAGCAAAGGCTTTCCCCCCACTACTGATGTCGATCCGGTAGCCGGAAAGGCTGTAGAAAGTCCCACTCAACGGAAACACGAGCGAACGCTCTGACTTGAGCCGGACAACAACCCCCGAGGGGCGCCCTTCGAAAGTGTGACCGTTTTGGATAAGAGTGGGAAGGGAAAATAGGTGATAGCAGAGGTCTGGCACGTGCGCAACGTGTGTCAGCAGCACTTGCACGAGACCGTTCCTGGCCCGAAAGACAAAGCGAACATCACCGTATCCTTCGATCAAGGGAGTTAAACCATCGGCGATGCGCTGTTTCAAGTTGCGTTCTCCGTTTGACCATGCAATCTTCTGTGGGCGTCATGTGAGTAGACGCTCCACTATTGTGCATTCATACCTCGTCTCCTATACCTGCGAAGCCGACTCTTCTTCCCCCATTCTGTGGCGAATTAGTCGCATCATGCGCCCAGGCGAACTGTTCTCTACAGTAGGCAGGTGCACGCTAGCTGCCTCATTGTAATAACTACCAGGTATCAATCTATTATGTCAACCGACCACCCTAAATCAATACTAACCTGTTCGCCGCGCAACCTGTAGGCTACGTCGCCCGTTCGTGTAGGCATTTTTGTTTGTGTATGAGCTGGCTATTCATGCGATGCCACTGCTGCCATCTGTCACCACCGGAGCGGTTACAATGCCCACTGGACGAGCTAATTGCAGCTTCACAGGCCGTCATCCTACGACCATATGTAGACAGCTTACCGCTTCTGTTTTGTTTCGATACTCCCTGTTCGTTTGGAATACCCTACGGGTGCTTGATGCCCGAACACGGCGATTTACAGTGTATTTAGACGGAGGATTCGGAGCTCGGGGGAAAAAGTACGATTTCCGATAGCAGTCAAGAAACTCATGTTTTGGCTAAGGCTTGGGGCGTATTTTCCCCTCAGATTCGAGCCTAAACGCTTAAAGTCAAGTTACTAATTGAGCGGAGGTATGCAAAACGCCACAGTCGTAATATATCGAGAATATTATTCTGCAAAGAGCGCCAAAAACTAATGTATTTCCAAAGAGCGCAGGTGTAATACATTCAATACCTTACGCCCTCTATCTACTACGCATCCACGATAAGTTTGGGGAGACATCAACATGTATCATGTTGCCCGCTTGCAACCACCCCAATGCCGTTGTACTGCCGCTGGACGTCAGTAGCGCTGTAACCGGAGCTGGTTTTCAAGCTACAGTGCACGATCTACGTTACGTTCGTTAGGTGTCGAGGTCCCCCCCCGTAGTGCTGGCAGTTGGTCTTCCTCCGTCATCTGAACCTCTCAACGAACTGTTAAGCCCGCCTACTCCCACTGTACCCTCCGTGGGCTCTCTCTCGTGTGGCTCTACTAGAAGAAGATACGCACCCACCCTTGGGCTTGCTTAAGTGCCTTATGCACCTAAATTACGCTTCGAGCTACGTGTACGCCCGCTTTGGCTCTAGAAAAAACAACCAAGAACATTAGGGGAACTTGTAAATTTACTACGGTTTGTTATGACTCAAAAACGTTCGCAGCCAGCTTTGAGATCGGTTTGGACAGGGGGAATCTTGGTCAGTTACAAACATGTGTTGCGTTGCCTTCCAAGCTTTCGTTGGTGAGGGCAAGGGTGCACACGATTAGGAGAGTGAGGGGCTGTATTGGGCAATGGTGTTGTGATCAGGTTGGGCACTCTATAACGGACGTTGAGCAGATGTATGGCGTCGCGTGGTAACTACCGTACGTTGTAGATCGTTGAAATCGTTGTGGTCAATTGAGTGAGCGAGCCTTCTTGCGTCGGGAAAACGTTTACTGACACGTCCTACTCGAAGTTCGTCGATCCTCAGTGTTGATGGTGGAGAATGCGCACTGTGCTGTAATATGTAAGATAGCGCGGTGTACATCAAATCGCAGGTTTTGGTTGTCGGAACATTCGGCTGCGGGGCATTCCTTCGCAAAACGACGGCAGCGCACGGGATGTTTTGCTGGTACTGTACACAGGAGCTGTTGATTGTACTTAGGAACACAACGCACAAGATCCATCGTATAGGAGGAGAGTTCGACATGCTCGACAGGGACTATTGTAGTGGGATATGGGACATCGGGATGCTTCATGAGCCGCTCGATGTCACTCGATGTTTGGGCCGAGTCAGCTCGACAGCAATGGGAATAATGCATAAGATAGCTTCTGTATTACTGCTGTCTTGAGCCAACACGACGCCTTCCTGTGCCAGATGGGTGTACACCTTTAGAGATCAATCAACAGGAACACAGTAGAAAACGGGTTTGGTCGCCGTGGTCCAGGTCGGCACTTAGAATTGATGGGATAACCATACAGCTTTTCAAATCACCCTGGCAGCCATCCTCTTGGGATCTTGACATGCTCACGCGGGAACAACAACAACAACAACAACAACAACAACAACAACAACAACAACAAACACAACACCAAGAGCACCAACAACAAGCACAGGGGTAGAACGCCGATACGACGTGGGACGCGTGCTACGGTAGAGGTAGCACTTTTTGGCTGGACCGTTTTCTGAACGATCGGGCTCCTTAGCCCAAATTCGTCGGACTTTCATTCCTGTGACGAAATATGTCTCAGAGTATACTTCGGTCATGAGATTTCTCATCCGGCAGCACTTTTACTTCCCCCCAAAAACCATGTTCGGTGAGGTATGACGGCCCTTAAGTGAGAAGCTCAGAAAAAACATGGTGCACCTCTATCGTAGCATACGTCGTGGCATAATCTGGCTGATACCCCTCACTTGACGAGGTCGGCACCTCGCCCAAAACCCGGGCCTGAGATTGAATTAATGGGCAACTCGACGAACAACGCCAATGGCCTACGGTAGGTGTACTAAGCACATTATCTCATAGGTAGTTACCCAGATAAAGATTGCCGTTAGTCAGAAATCAAGAGTGGTTTTCGATGAATCATTCTGCCCTTATCGTACCAAGCGTCGGTGGTGAATTTTGTCCACCTCCCGCTTTCCGCCTACCACCAAGAAAAACGTTGCCGAACGGGTATTGTTTCGGCTTGACTACACTGTAGTTGTTGTGTAGGGCTGAGTCCACGTAGGGGCTGCACAATTTGAGGCCAGCCCTTTCTCGCTGATGTGGGCTGCTGCTCACCTAACGAAAACGCCTACACCATTTAACGGGATATGATGCATGTACTTGTATGTGTTTTACAACTGTTTGGCGATATGTACCCTAGTATAGCTCTTGGTGGCCGTGTGTCGGTCTCGGCTTACCTTTTATCTTGAATCTGGCCGTCGAGAGAAGAACCTAGAGGTCCCCAAGCGAGGTACCTCGGATAAATTACGTGCTACCGCTACCGTACCACGCGCGTGCTTTTGTGTGTGCTGCAAATCGATAACAAGGATGCTGCACTCATTCTCGCCGGGAATGGCACTTTATCATCAGTTGTGTTCTGTGTGTAAGTTGAGTGATTGTGTGTGCTTGTGTGCTGTAGTAAGAACGGGGTAAATCATGCGCGACGCGTCGTTTGACGACCATTAGTGATTGGTCGTAATGACGCGCGATCTTAGTACCTGCAGAAGTCCGATCTGCGATTTGCATCATGCTGGGCGAATACTGAATGTTGTGTTGAACCAGCAAGAAGGGACACCTCTACGTATACTTGCCGTTTTGGTTCTTTCGTTCTGAAAGAAAACGATATCGTCAGCATACAGCTGCAGCAGCAGCAGCAGCAGCCGTGGCGGTGGCAGCAGCAACATAATCAGCAATACGAAGTACGAGGCCAGGACCAGCGTCGCTGTGCGCAAGGCTTGTCGGTCTAACCCTTGAATCAGTTGTGTGTCTCTTGGTTCCCCGACGCGATATTGATACTCGGCATAATTTGACGACGAAAACTCGGCATCTACTGTAATACGTGTCCGACAAGAGGTCTTCTCGCAGCAGGTGCCACCACTACTACTACTGCTGAATGACATTTACAGCAGATATATTCCTCGTCCCCTCATCCGTAAGGCGGTGGGTTTGAGCACACCACCTGTAGCATATATTGCGGAACAGGCCCAAACGTTGCTGTGGTCAAAAACATGCTGCCTACTGAGTACCTGGTAACTCGCAGAGTTGGGTTTCGTTCGGTGGAACTAAATATATAAAAATGAAGTTTTACGTTCTGAATTTGAAAACAAATCACACCCTAGCCATGTGCCTTTAAAAAACAGGATCCAGCCATGTGCCTATGAAAACACACGTTGCAGCACCTGGCTCGACCAGCTCTGAACGATGTACACAGTAATACTCGTACGAGAAAGGTTCGTTAGTATGTGTGCGTGCGCAGAGCCCAACGGGACTGGCGTTGGCGTCGTGGACGATGAGTGCGGTGTACAAACGTGACTGAACAAAATCGTGATTCGCAGACAGAGATTGCCTACTTCAAGCCACCTTAAGCTCGTGCGAGTCTCTCTAGAGAGGGAAAAAGCTCGCGCTTCGCCCTTGTGTGCCTCAGTATGAAAGCTTTACGCTGGCATCGGAACGAAACAAACTATTTTCTTAATGAACGAGAATAGTTGTATATTACGGCGTACACCAGCTAAAGACTACAGT